>CAJUYH010008192.1:10622-26556 GCA_910591685.1 Galerucella tenella | reverse complement strand
CTAATCAGGTTTTTGTATTTTGTATTATAGTTGTGTATTATTGATCCAGTGGTACTTATATATGTTTATTTTTATGCACAAAAATGATAGCTTCCAAAATGTATAAACGAGGTATTGGGAGAATCTCTAATTTAATAAAAATAGTCCTTGCATGATATCTAACATTATAATAATGATAAGTTAATTATTTGGCGTCATATTTAATGAAATGAAATCTTAATTTGTAATTAAATATTATTGGATTCTGAAATTTAACTAGGTATTTAATGAAAATCAATAAGTATATCCTCTGCTTTATTACAATTTGTTTTGCTATTGTTGCCGATTCTGAATTCTCTAGAGTTTTTTTCTTGTAACATGTTCAAATTGTTTATTATATAACATTCACAACATTTATCTACTCAATAACATTTTCTTCGAAACATAAATTTAACAACTTTGAATTATACTAATCCTTCCCTGTCCAAAAAGTAGAACTGTTAGTTAATACGGACCTCGTATCTAAACCCGAATGGCCGTTTCAAGGCCAAATAAAATTATTGCGCACAAGCGATGCGCGAGGCTGAGATGCACTACTGGCTGTTTTGGTATACTGTGGTAATATGGTCAAAGGGCTAAAGTAAAATAACGACTAATAGGATATTCATTAATGTAATGATCATAATATTATGAAAAACTGCTGCGAATATTTAGGTATAAGGGGTAAAGAATTCTGGTGGAAAATATCAAAGATTGGGAATAAAATAGGTAGGGAAATGTGGTGGCGAAGGTTTATTCAATATTATATGAAAGTGATTTCGATTTTTTTTCGAACTACAAATTAAATAATTAATATGGAGAACCCTCAACTATGGTTGCCTGTCGCACAGTCCACCGTCAACGACTGCCGGTTTGTCAGTGACGGTCATAGGGGGGCCACGGGGACCCTGGTCCCCCTCTAGCTCAGAAATTTTCCTTTATTCTGTGTTTATTTTGGGAATGTTGTTTTTGTTTATTATGTTGAAGATTTCTTTTGTTTTATATTTATTATGAATAAAGCTATCAAAACTAGCTGCATATATATTTTTATTCGTGAAATGCTGGTACCTACTTCGTAACCAAACTACATATATATTTTTCCACGTTTTTTTGCCTCAATGTCTCATTTCCACTGTTGAGATACTGCTTACTTTAAGCCCACTTTACGATTTGGTCCATGCCCTCCCCTCTCAAAGAGTATATGACCGCCACTGCAGCTTGTGTGGGTGAGATTAAAATAGCTTGATTGATAAAAATTGAGCATTAAACAACTACATTTAAGTTATCGTTACGTTATCTAACTTTCTAAATAAATGCACAACATGGAGATTTATTCCTTTCATCTCATCTCGGTTGATGTAACAACCAGTCGTTTTACATGACAAAAAAATCAAATACAATGTAGTCAAGTATGTGTAATAAGATGTTCACAGTATATACCGCAAAAACAAACTTGATTAGAAACATGTTAATTTTGAACCTTGTTTTTACGGTGACAATAATGACATAGCTTTGCAAATACAACTGGTTTGATTTTGGACATTTTGTGGCGAAAAATGATTCCATAGAGGTCCAATTCTAAGCTATCATGGGATTGCTTTGGTACCTTAAGGAGACCAATGAAAGGTTACGGTAGACTGAGTATTATACCAGGGCACGAGGGTCATATGGGCAGCGAATTGGCTTATGGAGCGGCACGACAAGGCTCATCAATACACATCACAAAAATTATTCAGGCAATGCCAAACACGAACAGAATTGAAGGACAATTAATAATACGCCTCTGTACAGAGCATTTATATGTCTTGCAAGAGCTGTAGTGGGAGGTAACATTGAAAATGAGTTTGTGCGCATGGGGGCGGGCTCGCCATCACGTTTGGTGCTTGCAGTAGGTAGGTTAACAGGACTCTGTAAGCTTAACAGGCACGAAAAGCTGATGGGGTTGATAGATTATGCCATGCTCAGATACTGTCACCTTGAGGAGGAAACTGCAGAGCACATTCTATGCCAGTGCTATTGCCTAGGTACTTAATAATTGCCGGGCTGGTGAATGTAATCTAGAGTGGACCAAATAGATATAAAAAGGTCGCAAAGAAATATTATATTATATTCAGATGAACTATTCGGATTCAAATGGTATTTCATGGTTACCAATATCAACATACAAAATGGCTTTCAACTTAGATTATGATGCCACTGATTTGAATACTTTGTGAATAGAATCGAAATAAAAAGGAAAGAAATATACAATTTACTTGAATAATATTTGCTTCGTTCCAATTTTGTTTTCCTTCATGTCTCCGTTTTATCAACGTTAGAAGGCGATGACGCAAATTTTTGTTAGCCTATAAAACTAAACTACGTTGTATTTGTGTCACGTACTTTCTGCTTTTCGAAAGTAACAACAGACTTTTACCCGAAGGCATTGCAGTATTTTTCGGTATTGACAAAAGTGTCTTGAATGTTCAACTTTAGCCATTACGTTGTGTTTGTATTGAAGTCACTTATACGGTAGTTGGGACATTAGACATATTTGAATTAGTTTTGTTAGACAATGACAATGACCCGAAGTACACTATCACAGTTCGTACTCGCTGAATCGAATTTGTATTCTGAAGTTATTTAAGTTTCTATTACGATATTCGTAGCAGTTCGTTGATTGATTGCTCGTCAAAAGTTGGAACTACAAAACTTGTATGTGCAAATATCTATGGATTATTTAAAAAAAAACTACCTAACATATTCAATAAATATGTTGCATAATTGCCATTAGGTACAGGCGACATCTCAATTTTTATGTTGATTTATTATCTATCATTAGAAGCTTGTGTAATAAATTTGCAATTGCAAGATACATGATACGGGGTGGACAACTTAAAGGCTGAATTTACTGTTTGGACCCTTACTTTGTGAAATCTACTCATATTACCCTTATATAGGGTGTTTTCAAATGACACTTACAACGTTTGCATGTAGATTCCTCTCGTTCAATTGGACGAAATGATATAAGGATTAAGTGGTCCAGAAATACAGGGTCCGAAATACAGGGTGTTAAAGTTATGAAAAATTAAATGTTTTAATTACTTTCCCCCTCCCATTTTTTACGCCACTGACTTTTGAAGCAATTTTCATTCAATTTTGTATTCCTCAATGGCTATCACGTGAAAAACGAATCACCTTTACATATCAAAAAATCTGTAGTTTTCAAGATATTTAATGATTTCACGACAATACCGTATGTTAGGGGTTTGTCAGAAAGAATTCCATTTAATATTCGAACCAGCTTTAAATCTAACAATACTTTGAGATCTATCTTAACAAAAATGAAACCCAAAAATGAAGAACAAATAAATTGCATTTATCAGATATCTTGTGAATGCGACAAATTCGATTTAGGTGAAACATCTAGACCATTGAAAGTCCGAATAAGTGAACATAAGAAATACATCAAAGATAGGGAGTTCTTTAAGTCAGGTATTTGTAAACATGCTTGGGAAGGGGGGCATAAAATTGAATGGGATTCGACAAAAATAATATTGAAAGAGCCCAATAATAAAAGACGAAAAATCAAAGAAAGTGCTTTAATACAACTAAATGCAGATAAATGTGTAGCTAGTATTTCAGCCGAATGTAGTCAAATTTGGTTACCAATGTTAGAAAGGGAAATTTCCAATAATCAATTACCTGCGTTATCAGGATAGCATCATAAGTTTTTATCCAGGTTTTCTTATAATTTATCATTGGAATAGTTGTTAATCGATACACACTTCAATACACAAAATCACCAAACTGAGTTATACATGTTTTAAAAACAAAAATGATCATACACAAAAAAGTAACAACAAACGCGTTTTATTATAATTTCCAAAATAAGCTAAAAAAGCGCTATCCCAAAAAAAACCGTTCCTGGAACGTGCACTCCACTGGATTCCATTTCTAGTAGACTATAATATCGTTAGAATGTCATAAAATAAAATATTTTATTTCACATTTTACCAGAGGTGTGATCTACTATGAATGGACCTTAATAAAATTTGACAACAAAGTTTTGTAAACTTCAAAATATTTTTGATTGTCTAGTTGTCACATTTTTTCGTTGTGTCAGATATGGACCAAAAATTATTTTATTAATTTTATTACTAGTTAATCTTGACAACCGTAGCTGGAACGCTACCGAAACGTCGAAATAAAAATTAAAAAACAATATTGTGGTTTGATTCCCAAAAGAATAAGAGAAAAAAGAATAAGTAATGCTACAAGGAACTTACAGAAGATATTTAATTTTTCATAACTTTAACACCCTGTATTTCGTAAAGTAAATATGCTGGACCCCTTAATCCTTATATCATTTCGTCCAATTGTACGAGAGGAATCTACATGCAAACGTTGTGAGTGTCATTTGAAAACACCCTGTAGATGTTCCTAAACAGCTCCTGAACTGTTCCTAATAAATTCCACTAAAAAATAAGTAAATTATGGAAATATATTAATAATAATTTCTATATCATCGTCAGAATGAGAGAAGTTACATTTGATATGATATGTCTACCTGATGTTTAATATTTTGTCTTGACCAAATAGTGACCTATCTTCTGATTGTCTTGATATATTTGAATAGAAAAAGGAAGATCAGATATATTACAAATATTATGCCATATGGGTATATCCTGTATATATTTTTCCCATTTAAGATCAGTATAGTGTATAGTGGGAGGGGAAAGGTGACATATTCTTCCAAATATACACCACTGGATCGATAATTGAAACATGTTTTTCCACTAAAACATGCCTTTTTACATTTAAAAACAACCAGCTAAATGTCAATTCAATTTATTCATTCATTTCAATGTTATCAAATAAAAACATTTAATTTTTCATAATTTTAACACCTCGTACTTCGAAAAGTAAGTAAGCTGGACCTCTCAGTTCTTACATCGTTTTGTCCAATTCCACGAGAGGTATCCACATGCAAGTGTTATTTGAAAACACCCTGTATATCCCAGATATTTTAAATGGGAATATTTTTGTTTTTACAATTAACAATCTAATTTTTATAAACGTTCCCTTTTACTCTGAATATCTCGTATTTACTGAATATTCAATTTATCACATTTCAAAGTAACTTTAATCTCAAAAATCATGCAAAGCGATACTGTGGTGACTGCACTTGTCAAACAATCCATTTAGTATACAAAGGCTGTCTCTTTAGGCGGAAGTTCTTGTTTATCACAACCATAATCGTTTAATCGATTGAGAGCATTACGTCAGCTGACGTCACGGCTGGAGCTACGTCATCGATCAGTTTATGAAGCTCGTGGGAGAGGAGTTCCTCTCATTTGTTGTTTCGAAATACGTGCGATTCTAAATATATCCTTGATATTTTTATGGAACGCTCCGTTTAATTCCTTTGTATATACTCCATTTCATGATATTTCGTTTTGACTTGATGATTCAAGACCAATACCCGCAGCAGGTAGTCGTTAAGCCGTACAGTATCGTACTTATTTCTTCGAAAAGCGAAAACATAATGGCTAACAGTATGATTATTTTACAACTGAAATGTTTGGATGACAATTTAATTCATGTATAAATAATCGCATATGCCACATTGCAATTGTCACTTTGACAGCGGCAAAAGTTACACAGAAAAAAATATCGTACGTGATAATAATGTCCCAAGATCATCAAGTGAAAAACATTACGATAATGCCATTTCCATAGTATTAATGTAATGAAATTATTATGATAATGCTTTAAAAACATTAGTTAATATTTTTTTGGATTATTACAATGTATGTCTGGTCATTATACTAATGCAAGTATTTAATTATTTTTGTACCAAAATACATCAAGATAATGATATTTCACATAAATATGAGGATAATTTACATTAAACCAATCACCTAGAAGACATAAGTTAATCATTGCACAAAGAGACAAAATAATGTCAGTGCTTATAGATTAATACTCTAAAATTTATAAGTCAATAATCAAAAATCATTACAATAATTCATATAGACATAATCCCTAGTATTAATATAATACCCAAACTTATTAAATAATACAACAAATCATTACACCAATGCCTATAAACATCAATTAATGTACCCCTAGCATCGATATAATGCCCAAACTTATTAAATAATACAAAAAATCATAACTTGATGGTTAAATACGTTGAGTTGATGTCCAGATACATTAATATTACGTCTTGTTGTCTCCCACCACCTTAACATATGCTCAATTCCCGCTAAATTAATGTGGAAGAGACAATAACGGCATTGCCTCCTAGTAATCCTAGTCCTCTTGTTATATACATTTTAATATTTAGCCTACCTATATTCCCTCAATTATTACAAAAGTGTGTACCTACACAAAAAAGTGCAGTGTATATATTATTATCCTACAAGTGAAAAGACCAAAAAAAGTGCAGTGATTTTTATAGGAAAACCTATTTTGTACCACAGACAAGTAAGTTAGGAAATTATTATTATTGTTTTTCGAATAAGCTCAAATCCATTGTCAAAAGGTTTTCGTTACAGTAATATGTAGATATTCTGTAAAGCATTGTTTAATAATATTAGTAAGCAATACCTATACCTAAATTGTTTGAATACTATACAGATGGCAAATACATGCAGAAGCATTTTTTTTTCGAAATAAATCACATTATTGTGTAATGTGTAGGTACTTTTCTTGAAATTAAAAACTGGTTTTTCATATCATGATTGTGTTTATGTCTTAGTCTTATTGTGAAATACGTATTTTCACGAATAGGCATTTCGTGAACTTCTCATTATTTATTGAAAAAAATATCGTATATAAATATGGGTTTAGAAAAGGTTGGTTCGGATACAGAGTTAATTTAATTATAATTCTAGTTTGTCAAATAACTTCATACAAGTTTCAATATATCGATTTAAAATCTACTACGCATAGAATCAATGTTCTAGAGGGCATTAATCCATGCTTTCTTCCATTATGATAATGCTAACTGATTATTAATTAATGTACATTTAGTAATTAGTTAATGTTTTTCAATTATCAATTGATTCAAAATTTATTAATCAATTGATGTTTACTAGGCATAGAATCGATGTACTAGGACATTAATCCATGTCAAAGTCATTGATATCAATATTTTTACATGAAGCGTTGCTGATTGAAATCAATGTCCGCTAAGCATTAATATTACGTCCTCGTACATTCAGTAATAATTTAAAAGCATTGTGGTAATGATTTCGAGCATCGGAGCAAAATTAATGTGAAAAATCATTGTGTTGATGTTTTTTTTTTATTAATATAACGTACGTTTTTCGTTGTGTGTAGCTTTAACTTTCACAGCGACAAATACACTAGTGGTTTTTTCACTTATTCATTTGTTCATCAATATCACTGTTCCTAGTATGAATTTCAATAACTGCGTTTTTTTTTTCTAAAGAGCCGTCCCTTCGCCGGTACCACCTCAGCCCCCTTGGCTTATTGTGGATACTCCTAGTGTTCTGAATACAACCTATTCAGCCATTCCGTTTTCTGTATTAGCTCATACAGGTTCTTTGCTGGTTGGTTGTAGAAGTCTTCTGGAGTCATTTGGGGTCTACCATACAGTTTCTGCCTTCTGTGGTCCAGCGACTCACAGTTGCATAGTATATGCAGAGCTGTTTCGGTATCCTTTTTGCATCTTCTGCATGTAAGGTCTCCGTTGTACAGCCCTATTTTGTTTAGGTGCTCCTTTGTGGGAAAATGTCCCGTAAGTAGCCCCGTTATGGTGCTTAGTTTGTTCCTGCTCATTGAGAGCAGTTCTTTGGCCACTTTTTCTGATGGTTCTTTCATGAATTTCTTCCCATGTATTTGCCTGGTCGTGTTCTTCCAGTATTTATTGTGTTGTTCATTCAACCACCCTTTTAACCATGACCTCGTTAAGCATCTGGGGATGCCCACAGCAGGTTCGGGTCCGTTCATCAGAGTTGACGATCCTACTCTTGCGAGTTCGTCAGCTTTTTCATTGCCTGCGATTCCTTTATGACCTGGGACCCACTCCAGTGTTACACTGTTCCGAGTCGCCAGTCTTCTAAGTTCTTCGCCGCATTCCCATACTAGCCGAGATGTCACCCTATAGCTCTGAAGTGCTTTAAGGGCGGCTTGGCTGTCACTGTAGATCCTGATCTGCCTGTTGTTGTAGGCTCTCATATTACTGCGTTTTTAATAATTGTATATTGAAATAAAAATTTGTTTATTTTTAATGTTTCATAAATAAAGTTTGCATTGATATGTTTTCAAATTTCTCATTCATTAAATTGTCCTGCCGAATTACACTCGAGGTTTTTATTGATATTGGGTAAATTTGTGATGTTCAAATTCTAAACTGTTTCCTTTAGCAATTTGACTCGAATAACTGTCAACTATTAAAAACACGACACCGAAGGTGGAGTGTTTTTAGGTTTTTCTCATTAAACAACCCAAATTTACCCGATAAAATACAAACCACTTGTGCAATTATGAGTGATAAAATTATATTTTTTGGTCACACTTTAGACCCTCTAACAACCTTCGCCGATCCCCATCCACCAAGTTCTTGTAGGTCTAATAAATCTTCAGCATTAAGAAAATTTTTAATTCTTCCGCATCTTCCGTTTTCCGCTCTGTTGACGCGTCCAAACAAGGCCGTGAAAAGGCCCGTATAGACACTCCGTATTCCTTACCGTGTCCCCAGTCACTAGGCGTTTTCAAGACGTTCAAACTGCCGCGTTTAAACAGTCCCTATAGACTGGGCCTTATCCACCTCTTTGTCATATTTACAGTACCTTTATCCTCCTGTACAATCTACACCAGCTGTATCAGTTTACCATCTTCAAAACGGGAAACACATACTTCTCGATATTAATTAAGCAGATAATTGGAAAACCGAGTTTACTTAATACCCAAGTATCTATTAAAACATCATAAACATAACTGCATGCTGTGAAATTTAACCCTTGGACTTCCCCACACATCCCCATTTATAACATGTGCAAGGTTTTATCAATGCCATTCTCGTTTCCTCATCACCTATATTGTCTCTCGCCTCTTTATACCAAAACGATAGAAAGAGACCGCAACATCAAATACACATACAATATTCACCAGTCTCTAAAGTACTGTTAGTCCAGGCACTATTCTATAAAAGGAATTGGATATCTGCAACAGCGAAAATTTGACAAGCACTGGCTAATTAAAATAGTGATAGTGAGATAATTTAAGATGATTCCGAAAATCATACGTGTTGGGTTAGGTTGGGTAATTATTTTGTAGACTTAAGTTTAAGGGGCATCTACCAAATTCGACCTTGCACAATTATGCTTTGTATATTTTTTTGTTTCCCTACGTCCTCACGTTTTAGTGGTAGCAACCGAATTTCAATAAGGAATTGTACGGTCATAAGTAATTTGAGGATTCTGAGATTTTTATATAGTATTCATAAAGCTTCAAATTAGACTTCTTATCAATTCGTTTTTCCATTTAATCCATATTTAATTCTTTACAAGTGCTCAACCTTTGATTAATATGTGTAATTACCTCATGATTCGTATTTTTTTCAACAAAATTTGGTTAGCATTTCAAAGTTTTTATTCGATGAGAACTCTAACTTCAACATTAATCTACATGATATATTTTTTCTTAATTTTCAATACCTCCATTACCTCAAAAATATTTCGATATTTTCTCAAATCGCTGCCGATAAATTCCCCTTAAGGGTGAAATTCATAGTCGACACTTGAGGGTCACTCATCCTTATTGTATGCAGACACTTGACAGGCGAAAAGTGAGGTTGAGTTTGAGTGTAACTTGAGTAAAATATGAGTACAGATTCTAGCTCCCTTGAGTGAAGATTTCTAACCTATAAACCACGTTTGTACCTTACTCTGTCATTATAATATCGAAATTTTGTTTGGTTGTTATTTGTCTGTTATAGTTCCAAATTTTTCAAGGAAATTAGTATGATGGATGATTTTATTGATTTTGTAAACTATATATCTAGATGATGATAATGCTTACGTTTATCGTATTCGAATATGAAGACAATGCAATAGATGTCAGATGAACGTTAAAGGACGTTCATAAATCACAATTGTTAACCAAACGCAACCAAAAGTTCCTAATAATAACATTGATGCCAAACTTTCTTCGCTCAAATTGAAGTATTACTTAAGTAATGACTGTGAATATGAAAAGTCGCCTCGAGCTAAACTCAAACAAAGTTGAATTTGAGTATGAGCGACCCTCAAGTGTCAATTATGAATTTCACCCTCAGTCTAAGATGAATAATCTGAACATTGACAAAGCGAAACCATCGGGAATCGATCCCGAGACCCCTCAGTTACCCCTTACGTAACCCCTGTGCTACGGACGGCTCCTATCAAATGCGACTCAAGGTAATTATTACCTGAAAACTCCATGACTTTTGGGTCATTCTTATTATAAATACTTTATTTTTCATATTTTTCATCAGGTATAGTGTGGCTGTGTACAGTAAATCCGAAAAGTTTTATGGTTTTATTGCCTAAGTCGAGTCAAGTCAGTTTCTTAGATCGTGAAAAGAACTATACCCAGAGTACATACGATTTACACAAGTTGGGCAAGGAAAATATGAGAAAAACTACTTGAAAGAGAGAGAATAATAATTGTTCGCAGTCAGCGTTGGGCGTGTTTTCAGTTCCAGCTACGAATCTGATATAAAAGCAGCGTTGCCAGTTTGAAATGCTTGGCACTTTCTAAGGAATAAAAAACTTATTTCCATTTGACTTTTAACATGTGATGAAGCCGTATTTTGTGGGAGAAAATCGAGATTGGTAATATTATTGACTTTAAAAATAAGTGAGATCAACACAAATAAGAATAAAATAATATAGTTCAAGAAAAAATTTGGTCAAATTACAATCTGCAATAAATGAAATCTATACACTGCTTTCGACTTCTATTAGATTTTTCCGCAAAAGTTTAAACCCTCAAATTAATTAAAGAAATTGGATTGAACGAAAACGGGGCGTGGTTACCTGTGACGTCACACTGCATATGCTATACCTAGCGTTTGAAAAGCCGCGAGTCGAGAGCTGTGTATTGTGTATATTGTATCGTTTTGTGTGAGATAAAAAAAACGCTGGACTGTTGACTGAACCTACTGTTTCGTAAGCTTGAGTAGTACCGAGATTGTTTGACTGTCTAAAAAATAGAGTAACAATGCATAGTTCAAAGCCACGGTCACAGTATTTACAAGTTAAGCTCCGAAAATAGAGCCTCTGATGATGATAAAGTAGATGAAGAAAATCAAATCAAATTTCAATGCAGGGGCGAGGGGTTTTATATATGGAAAATGGCTAATAAGAGAAAGTGCATTAGCAATGAGATCGTTCCAAAGAAATCGTGAATGGAAAAAGACGGAAAACCTATGAACGAAGAATTTTCAATATCCAGTAGCGGTCGTTCTTCTACATTTAGCTCGTCAGAATTTAGTATGTCAGATCCGAATAGCTCATTTTATCTATATACTAATAGGTCAGACGAAATAGAATATTTTATTTGATAGAAAAAAAATCCAAAGCTTTATTTGGGAGTTCCGAAGTCATTCATTATTTGTTGTGAGCTTGTTAACTAAAAAAATGTGAGCTGGACAGGCTTGATATCTTTTTAACATTAAAAAAGATCAAATTGAATTTGCCTCATAGGATATTAGGAGACGATTTTGGTGTGGCACTTTTCAGAGTATGTAGCATTATACAAAAAACTATACCGTTATTAGCCAGTTACCTTTACCCATTTGTGCAAGTTAAGAAAAGACTTCCTACTCCCTCCAGACGCAGATATGAAAATGTACAATGTATTATAGATTGTTTTGAAATTTTGATTCAGAAACCAAGTGTGAATTCTTTGTTTCTATTAATGTAATCCCTCACCATGAAGATATCGACTTCAGGTGAATTTGCAGAATCTGCTTCAATAAATCCATTATCTACTGAGTACATCTTTAAAAGCCAAAAATCACCAACACTTTTAAAACTTGCAGCTGTAACCAACTTTCTTATGTGAAACGCAGCGGTGTGACGTCACAGTCGGTTCTGTCGCTTTTTAAGGGAGCTCCATTTTCAACCTCTAATATCTAAGTAGTGGGGAAAGTTCAAGAGCTGAAAATTTCACTAGTTATTTTGATGATTCAGTTTTACAAAATAACATAAGGAAAACCGAGAAAATATTTCATTGATAACAAGCCCAATTTAACATTGATGCCGACAAAAATTGGGAATAACTTTTACAGATAAGTACATTTGGCAACAGCGGTTGAAATAGGGGGCACTGAACACACGCCCTTCGCTGACTGCGTCCAATTATTCTTCTCTCTCTTTCAAGTAGTTTTTTTAAATATTTTCCTTGTCGTACTTGTGTAAATCAGATGTAGCGAATAGAATTTGCGCAATTTGTATAAGCTGAATACTCTGAACATTAAAAAAGCGAAACAAGCGGGTCTCGAACCCGCGACCTCTTAGTTACGATACCCAACGTTAGTTGTTATGAGAGGATCTATACAGGAAGCGACTTCCCAGTCTTTCAAAATGAGTTGCCAATGAGTTTTAGTAATTTTTTTTCGTATTTCATCCTTCATCCTTCTGGTGTTGAAAATGGTTCTGATGCAATATTTTTGTGTATTACCCAACCCATAATTTTTGTGGATTTTTCTAAATTATATTGTGTATTCAATATAAGATCATTTTCATTTTAATTAATGCAAAGATTACACTACTGATTTATCTATTGTTTGATAAACTAAACTTTTTATAGATCCATTAGATATATTATTATCTTTTTTGGTATCTGATTAATTTGTTTATTGATAGATTTTCCATTAATTTCAAATAATTCCATAACATTTCCAAAAAACACTTAAAATTACAAATAACTTATTTACGTCGCCGACTTTAAAATGTGCCTAGACTATAGACTATATTCGTGCGAGTATGTTGAACCAGATCGGAGAAGTCCGGCTACGTGATTCACGGCACGACGAAAATGGTGGCGGCGCGCAGGCATATGGTGATTTTTAGTGCTATTCGGGTACACCAGAGACCTCGACTTGTCTACAACGAAATTCGTTTCTCTCTTTTACAATTATTATACTTCCATAGACAATTTTGTAATTTGCGATGTTGTCGTTGTTTTTTAATAAGTTCACGTTCATCTGATTTATAGAAGATGAACAAAAATTTTTATTGTAGGAAATCGTTTTAAAATTTGACATTTTCTAGATTCTCAAACTATTTCACAGGCTTGGTGTCGTCTAGTTTTAACTGGTATTGTGTAAAAATATTTCTCTTCAATAGATTATTGTTGACTTATTGCTATACAGGGCACTGAACGAAAAATTGGTTATAACTTTGCAAATACCGAAATACCCTCTATAACAGATTACAACTTCATAGAGTAGTTTAGTGTAGTGCAGTTTTGCAGTAAAATATAGGGTTCCATTCAAAAAATCATAACTTTGATCTAGCACTGAGTTATGAAACAAATTTTGAAATATGAATCTTAAAGCCTCCTACAATTTTTATAATCATCACTTTTTGGTATTGGGCGGAGTAGAATTCAATGAGACCTCTGGCGGAAAAAATTGTAACTGTCGCAACGAGTAAAATAATTCGTTTTGCATTGTTTTTGTATTATATGCAAAGCAACGTAATTACCGTACATTCGTACTTTATTTGTTTAATTTTGTGTCAGTGACAAGTTTAAGACTGTGTTTTTCTATTTTACCCAACTGTCATCATTTCTGAGGTAATTTTTCTATATAATCAGAGATATTATGGAAGGTTGAGTTATTCTATTTTTTGTTTTCATTGCAGATCAAAGAGAAAATTAGTGGGTATTAAAGATTTAAAATATTACTCAATATAAACGTATCTTCCCTGCAACTTTTGCAGATATGACTACATCAAAAATAAAATAAAAGCACGAAATCAGACCTAAAAATAAACAATTAATTGAACGCTTGTTATACTTTGCACAAATATCAACCATTCCCATTACTCCAAAAATAAAAATATTAGTCTAACAACACAAAATACTAAAACACAATCAAAGAAAAAGCAAATATTTTACAAAACACACATTGAAAATAACTAAAACAACAAAATAAAACCACTTAAATATCAAAGGGATTATACGGCAGCTGATTTGTTTTACTCGTTGCTAAGATGACATTGACATTTCAGAGCGCCATCTATCGAATTCTTCTTTTCCCAATATTTCAGAAAAACAGACCTACTGAGCTTTATCAAACTGATGAATCGCCCTGTATAATGGATTCTAGCAAACTTGTAATTTTCAGCAAAATTAAAAACAGATAATCGTGGTTGCATTAATGTTCATGCAACGTTCAGATAGCAATAATTTGTATTTAATTATATCGCTAATTATTAACAAAATTCTATTTTGTCATTAAAAAATTATCCAGGTATAAAATCCAGTAGAAACAATACTTATTCATTGTATTAGTCTTTAGTTATTTCAATATCATAAATTCATACAAGAAACAATTAAAAATAAATAAATTTCAAATAATATCAGATTTTATATGGTTGACTTACAACATTGACACAAATTATAACATTCTATAATCGCTTAATACGTCATTTATCGACTGAACAATAATAACCCAGCAATTTGATCTCTATCAACAAGTAGAATAGCCTCAATTTCGTGATCAGATATTACTTATTGTGTGTCATGTAGTGAAAGGTGGAACTTGACGGTAACTTTTGCGATCGAACCATAATTGCCAAATTTATTAAAATATTTATCTGAGTTATTTCATAATTTATATGAAAAAACCACCAAACTTGATATGTGATAAGATTTAATCTTAATAACAAAATTTATTAATTAGATTATCCTACGATCACATAGGAAAGTGACATATAACACACTGTCTAGTTCTATGGAAAGTGGCCTTTATTCATACGCGTACGGAAAAAAAACTTATCCGTACGTGTACGGATAAAAAAGCTGTAAAATGAATTTTTATTAAGATTGACCACTGGCAAGCTGTCAAATATATAGTTTTTAATTAGATTTATCTATGTAATATCTAAATTTGAAGCGATCTATTTGAAAAGTGAAATTTTTGTCATGAACCAGCGTACCAATGTTGTACCAACTAATCCTAATCACCTGTTATAATAGTAGGAAAATGTAATCATCTTGAAGAGTATTCATGAAAAGTATGTATGAAGTATAATATGATATAATATGATCGCAACTGGCACGCCTTCAAAGGGTCGTCAGTTTGGGTGCAACTGGCTGCATGAGGACTGCACCAACTGTTGAGATGGAGGTGATCCTTGGTCTTCGGCCTCTCCACCATGTGATCGAGGCTGAGGCGGGGAGAGCTTTCCTGCGCTTGAAACGGCTGGGATACGTGCGAAGAGGGGAATAGTGCAGGCACGTCAAGAAGCTCTGGCTCCTGGAAGATATTCCAGTTCTGGCTTGAGCGGCTGATGAATGCCTGCGTAAGTACTACTTCGCTACCCCATACAGGGCCATG
This sequence comes from Galerucella tenella, assembly GCA_910591685.1. Taxonomy (NCBI): domain Eukaryota; kingdom Metazoa; phylum Arthropoda; class Insecta; order Coleoptera; family Chrysomelidae; genus Galerucella; species Galerucella tenella. The sequence goes on along the minus strand of CAJUYH010008192.1, from coordinate 10,970 downwards.
ATACGGGATAGAGAGTCCCGGGGGGCTGGAATTTACTCCAGGAACCCATGAACACAAGTTTGTGTACCATTGGGTGATGGAGTATCTGCATATCAGACCGAGATATATGCTATCTTGGAATGTGCGCAGATAAACCTAGACAGAGGTTATGTGGATCGACGCATAACCATATACTCCGACAGTCAGGCAGCAATTAAAGCCCTGAGTGGGTTTACCAGCAACTCAGGGCTTGCTAACGAATGTCGAGAACGACTTGCTGATCTTGCAAGGCGGAACGTGGTGCGGCTAGAATGGATTCCAGCCCACTCTGGTTTTGAAGGCAACGAGATGGCGGATGCACTGGCTGCG
>CAJUYH010008192.1:0-10522 GCA_910591685.1 Galerucella tenella | reverse complement strand
AAAACAAAAAATACGCAAGGAGACGAAGAAGTGGCTGAGGAATCAGCGCCTCGCTCATTGGAATGCTCTGCAGGGTCCTAGACCATCCAAACTTCTACTGAAGGGATGGACTGATGGACACGCCAGGGCAGCCACTGAACTACCAAGGAGTAGGCTAAGGAAGATAGCAGGATTCCTAACAGGGCACTGCTGTATGAGGAAACACCTCACAACTTAGGAGTAGAGGAAAGTTCCCTATGTAGGGGTTGCGGCATGACTGACGAAACGTCAGTCCATGTTCTCTTAGAGTGTCCACATTGGGATGTACTACGCAGGCGAATCTTCGGAGTCCCTGTTATGGCCCCTGGAGACACAAGCAGACATCAATTGAAAAAGGTTGTGGCCTTTATTGAAGGGCTCGGTTTCATGGATGTCTAGGTAGCAGGAATGGCACAATGGGCTCGCCAGTGGCCTCAGTGCCGGAACCATGACTTGAGTTGTCCAGGATAAGGCTCGCCTGCACATTTAGTGTATTAATATGTCAGATGTTGATTACACATTATTGGGTGAAATTATCACGTGATCGTAGGAAAAATACTGTACATTACTCGTGCAAAAGTGATTTTTACACTCGTGTGATTGTCGCACTCGGCTCATGCCTCGTGCTACAATATTTCCCACTCGTGTGAAAAATAGCACTTTCCGCACACGTTATGTTATTCCCAAATAGATCATGCCAAACTTTTCTTTCAAATGGTCTCCAAAATGTTATTACGAATTAATTTCTAATAAATTATATTTATAAAACTTAATGGTCGCTCAGCAAATAGTTGAACTAAGATACTGCTCTACAAATCTAAACGCAACACAAGTCACGGCGCCTCTGGTGAAGATAAGTAATGTCGTAAATCATTTTTCCGACACAGCATAAATAACCAACGACCTTAGAGCTGTTGCTAATGCAATATAATGTAATTGGAACATTTTTAAATATATTATAGTAAATTCATCTCACAATATTTTAAAAGATTAACAAGTCTTTTTGAAAAATAAAAACTCTGTACATTGTACATTGTGTGTTGTATGTTAGGATCACCATGAAGTGGTGGAAGTCCGGATCCTTTGGGAGCTGCTCAAATAGTCGTATGAAAACTACATGATTCTCTGGGATGATGTTTATTATATAACTTAGCTAATTACACTATTTCTGACATAATATAATATAAATAAAATATAATATAGATGATTGACAATTAACTACATTGAATGTGAATCTATTAATGTGAAACTATTGATGTGAATGCCCACTTGTATACTTCATCAGCATATATACATCTGCCCTAGGTCAACTATTCTTTTACGTGACAGTCTATGGCCTCCAACTGATCTCTTACTGTCACGTTCATTACCTTACGTGACTATTTACTATTCGACAACTATAAAACAATAAATAAATGCATTGTTTTTAAAATAGAAATAATTACATTGAATTGTTTAATAATAAATTATTTCAATAAATTTAATTCTTGGTTTTCTTTTTATGTAATGCTAAAAGAAATCACATGTGGGGTACCATACTTTCCTACCAAACACAAAACGTTCTATTAGAACTATACAAGAACGCCTCTCCGGCGGTCTCGGCGCTTTTATCGAGATCGACCGAACGCCGCTAGGGCGGTGCTGGCAGTGAATGTGTTAATAGATTTGATTTTATGTCTATCTAATAAATACTTTTGCGAAATATTAAGGTAATCCTGTCCTGTTAAACAGCCAAGTAATTGCAAGTAGTTAATTACCGATTGCACTTATCCAGAGTCTCATGCTAAATATTTGACTGTGCTTCATCTCTTTCATAGTGCTCGAATTCTCACTAATAATAATAATAATTAATTGTTCAATTTGAGCTTTCTTCCACACCACCCATGAAGTAGAACTAGATGCGCATTTTTTTATGTTCAACTCGTAAGAAAAATGGGCGTTGACCCAGCACTTCAGTGGAACGCCTCTGATGCGATAATTACATTGAAGCAGTATCGAGCGCAATCAGTACTTGGATGGGTGACCGCTGAGAAAACACCATCGTACAGCCTGCAGCGAAACACTTTAGACTAAAAGAGTGCACCTTAGACTACTAGGGGGAGTAGCATATCACAGCATTATACTAATAAGCTCGAGGTTAATGTACATATGCAGACTTTCGGATGAGACGTGATACCGAGGTCCCGAGTCCATGGATGTTGGGCACAATAAAGTTTCCTGATTATCAACGTTAAATAACAACGGAAGAAAAAAGAAGAAAAAAAAGGAAACTTAATAAAGGAGGATGGTTTCCACAGATTAGATATTCATGGGTGCATCTTGCTTGAGTAACCTATTATTCTTAACCAAGTAAGAATGATTTGTATTCTTATCTTTGTAAAATGCCACTAAACACACTTTACCTCTGAGGTGCTGATTGAATAAATCTGCCGAATGAATCGTGAATTATAACCCATAATTTGTTTTTTCTATTTGGTGTTTTTATATCCAATTTCCGTGTATTATACACTCCAGCGGACATTGCATTATACTGAATCGCAATTACAATTAGGACATTCTAAATAAGCAGCCATCTATTGAGTGTCCACTGTAGCGTGTAAGGTGACATAATTAATTATCGAATAATTCAAATATTGTTCGAATTTCCAAATGAGTCAAATCGTTTATGCAAAATAATGTTCTAATGTGAGTTGAGTACACCATAATATTAAGTTTATATCATGTGCATTGTAAATCAATATTATGGTTTAAGCGGGAATAAATATTCTGATATTATCCATGAGGTTTAAGCTCTGTGTGGATACTTCATGCACACAAAGTGGCTGTAAAATATGCGTTTTATAACCTTTGGTTGACGAGCTATAACTTCCGTTATTATGTTCAACGTGTAATGGTATTTTTTTGTTTTGTTTCTTTCACACAAACAAATGCTATCACAAAATAAAAAATACCTTTCAATGTCTGTCGTGGCATGTAGCCAGCTGGTATTTCAATTGCCACAAAAGAACTAACCAGAAAAGGAATTTCTGGCAATAGCATAACAATCTGCACTGATAGTAGACAAGCCCTATTAGCCTTGAACAGACGTTTTTTATCGGGGCTAGTACTAGAGTGCCACCAAGATTTAGCTAACGGCTCGGCAGATAACAATATTATCCTGAGGTGGTTTAAAGGGAACGACAGGAGTAAAGGTAATCACATTGCCGATTCTTTAGCCATGAAAATGTCTGGACTAAAAATTTTAGGACCCAGTGACACCTACGGCCTAACAACTTTGACAATTGCGGAACTAGCCAAACGTCACACCCATGCTCAATATCTTAAGAGATGGGATGGAATCAAATGATGCAGTTTTGCCGCCAGGATCACCCTGGGCGACCCTGGGAAGCTGACGCCGAAGAAATATTGAGGATGACCAGGAAAAACCTTGACAGTAGGATTTCTGACTGGCCACTGTCAACTAAGGAAACACCTCCATACTATGGGGCTAGTGGACACACCTCTATGCAGGATGTGTTAACAGGAATATGAAACTGTCTTATGCGAGTGTCAATAAGAGAGTGTGTGTTCGGTGAGTCTTGGCCTACACCTATATAAAGGAGATGTCTCCTAGTGATTCGTCCACCTTCCTGGGAAGGACAGGATGGACGATGACCTAGGAGGACAACTCCTCGGGAGGATGTACAATGGGTCACATGTGGCCTAAGTGCCAGAGAAGTAGTGAACGGTCTGCTCTTTGAAAATTAGCATTAGCATTAAGTTATTGGTCAATAATTTTTGCTGATATCCTTTTTTGTGTATGAGTGTTATTAATCCAGTGTTCCATTCGCTTTGCATTTTATTTCCCGCCCAAATTTCTTGTCTTTTCTGTCGAAGTATACATCATATTATCTATTTTTTATTACATCGAATACCATTTCTCATATGATGAGGTTTTGTGGCCTTGAATCAATAAGTTAGAGCGCAAGACTTTTTTGGAAAATAACAAAATTCGAAACGGATCTAAAAGAATACTTTTTCGGCAAAGTCCACTTTTCCGCACTCCTTTTAGTGTGGAAAAAGTCACTTTTCCGCACTAGTGGGGAGTATACTGACATTTGAAAATTTAAAATATATATTTGTATGGTTGTAGTTCACCAAATGACAGAAAAATTAAGGAATTTATTAGAATTCTGCTATAATTTTTGATAAAAAAACGTATTTTTAAATAATTTTTTAATGGCCCTGGTGTGAGCCTCATCAAATTAATGTCAAATAATAATAATTAATTTGTTGATATGTATTTAATAATAAATGCTTAATAATAAATGTTTCTTTCTGTTAACTTTAGGGTTTTTTCTCGCATGCTAGTAGTAAAAATAGTATACCTAACACGTGCGGAAAAGTATAACTTTCCTCACTAGTTAGCAAACACACAAGTGAGAAAAGTACTTTCCCACATGTTGCACACTATACTTTTTCTACAACTGCACAAATTTAAAAAATACAGGTAAAGTATTTTAATATTTATGTTTATGGTCAATAAAAAAAATAAAACTAAAGTATCCTCTCTCTAATCTGTAACATAATTATAAATTTTTTGTATGCCAATCCATAATTTTTCTTGAAATTTCCGGCAGTATGTCAGTATCCATATCACTTATATTATAAATAACTACTTATATGTCTTGTTACTAATATTTTCAATAGAAATTTGGATTTCTATCAAAGCACGATTGAAACTACCTTTTACAATTTAAAAACTTCTAATATAATCCGACAGTTTTGTGACAACTGAGTAGGTATTTAAAGATGACAGTAGCAAGTTTTTGTCGATTTTATTTGATTCTCCATATAAATGTATGTGGCGTGGGCAAATTTCCGTGAGAAATAATATTTCTCACAGTATGAGCAATATTTGGTTTTAAAATTGAGTAAGCTATGAGAAATACGTCACTTTTCATAGCAGCTTTAGAAAAACTACTATTTTGTAATCCTCCACATATTTCTATCATTTCGAAGCATCGTTGTTAACTAGACAATAAATATGAGAAATTATACCAATCACGGTAAACGATTTATAATCAATTTGATGGTATTTATAACCAATAATGTTTATAGTTAAAAAAATTGGAAATAATTGACTGCAAAGCGGTATTTGTCGATCTAAAGTTAACTGCATATCCAACACCAAGTACCAATTTAACCATCACAAACAACAAATATTTATGTAGTCATTAAACTGAAGAAATAAATCTGAAGAATAATGTATATGGAACATGCAACTTGTCTGCGAAGTGTGTGAAATTTAGGATATACAGCGTTGCTGAAAAGTCTCGCGCCATTGGAAAAAAGGGAAAGTTATTAAATTCTAGGACTTAAAATTTTTGAAATGACAAAAAAGGTCGAGTGACGTATCACAAACTAGCTTATTTTTTCTCTTTCCAAAATTAATAGAAATCTATCACTTTACACGGAAATTATGATAGAAGAGGTACGAGTGAATCATTTCTATTCTCATGCATTTTCTGTTACTTCGGGAGTACCTCAGGGATCTCACCTGGGTCCATTACTTTTTAATCTCTTTATCAATGATATTACCAACTGTTTTCATGAAACGTAACCTATAAAAGTGGCCCAAACACGTTGAATATAATCCCGAATATTGAAAAAGTTCGAGCGACTCGAGCAAGTGTGCCTAGTTTTTTTTTCATTTAAAATGCTTGTGGACGACCTGTATGTTTGGGAGCTAGTAGATGTGGGATTTCTGAGGCAAATATTATATAATAGGTTAAATCATTATAATTAAATGGATTTTGTTCGATACTACTATTATAATCTGTTATAATCACATCAATGGAACTTAAAAACACTCATAAATCCTTAACGGTCAAGCACATCTTATATCTATAATTCTGTATTGTACGAACCCCACTCCAAATAACAACTTTTGGAAAATATCTTAATCTTAGGAAATCGTTGACAATGTAGCAACGCCGCCATAAGTAGAAACCTCAGTCCACTCAATATGGCTTCCGCCACGGCATCCGATCGTAAGTGGGATTTGCATTTATACCGAATGCCGAATCGGAATAGCTTACGATACGATACAATAAAATAACCACAACATCACTGTAACGTATTGGTTTAGTATGGTATGGTAGGTATTATGATGGTATGGGACATTGCGAATGAACGATATTGTGATTGGTTTATCGATTGTGATTGGCATAAAATGATAGTTGGTTGTGTTCTTTTAAATAAATAAAGTGCATATTATGTAATTAATATTGACCTGATTTATTTTTTGGAATAAAATTCCATTGGTAAAGTATTATTACATTTTCCTGTAATATTGTTGTATTTAATGAAGCGTGTTACCAACAGTTATCGCAGAATAATCATTATTTTAACGCTTTATAAGTTTTGAAAAATATTTTTCAAAAATAGTGACTGTTCAATTAAGAAGCAGCAACTACTTCTCGGGCTATAGGCCCCGACGGCTATTGAACTACACTTCAAAGTCGAACGGGGTTGGTATTTGCGCCTCATCAGTACAAGGTATATGTTCTCCGTCCGAGAGCTCTAAGAGCTCAATCCAGGACTAGAGAAGACACCAAAATCACAACCAATATAGGTCTTCTGATAACAGGTGTAAATGTCGTGACAATAGCGTCATCTTCACCTCCAACTGCATACCAAAATTCGAAAGATCTGACAAGCTACGTGGGCTGTTAGTCAAACAAAATATAGTACATTCAATAGCTTTCTTGGTGTGCGTCATCATTTTGAGAACTGTTTGTTTTTATTAAGCCTTCTGTTGCGATAATTTTGTTTTTTGAAGAAAATTGTTGTATTAAATGATTCTATAGTGACGTATACAATATATGCTATAACGCATTATACGATCATTTCTTTTAAAATGATATAATACCTCATAAGCTAGTTTATACAATATCAAAAATATCATTGAATAAGACTTTTATACCTATTGTATAAGAGTTCTATAATATACTATATAACTAACAGCTACAACATTATAAAATAGTTACTTGAGCTTGTCTTATTGAATCTGTATAATGTTGTATAATAAATATTGCATAGCATCCAATTGCGTTGCATTATAAAACACTTTTTAGTTGTATAGTGCCTAAATATTCTTCGTAATAAAGCAGTTATCGTATACCGTTCCATTTTACAATAAAATATCGTTTAAGGAATTTATTTGGGATAAAATTGTTGTATAATAAATCGCCATGTTTAAATAAGCAATTCTTGTACCGCTATCGCCGCCATTATGAGCAATTGAGTTGGAAACATGAAACTATATTGAAAAATGTGACTTTATCATTATTTAGAGAATTATATTGTGAAAGAATATTCAGATGAAGTCATAAACTATTGAAATCATGAAAAAAAGTATTTTAGGATTTTCTATTTTATTATTATTTTTTTAAGTATCTACTTGAAACTTAACCAGAATTGCAGCGCTTCATTTTCTTGCCAAATATATACCTATAATCTATCAGTAAAATTTGCGGCGCATCAAAATTTGTGCTATTAAACCATCCAAATGGAATTATTTTTACTATCGATGTCCGCCCAAGCGGCCCAAGTCGTTTTGATAAGTCTCCATTTCTACAAATGGAATGTAGGATGCACGTTAAAATTGAAATATAATTTGGTTCTGATATTCTTCACTTAAAAATGAAATGCTTTTATTAACTACTATTAATTATTTTATAGTAGCTGTATAAATGATTATAAAACAGTCGATTAAGAGTTGTATACATGTGTATTAAACAGTCATATAAGAGTTGTATAAACTTTTAATAGAACTGTTATACAACCAAACAGTTGTATAAAAATGGGCCCTTTTTAGTTGTATTTAATTGTTTTGTAGACCGTTATAAGAATTTTGGTATCCTATAAGATATATCTTGTAGCTGTTTATACAAACCTTATAGAATTTAAATTGCTACTTGGGTAAAGTATTAAAAATATAGATCGAGTTCGAAAATTCCAAGATTTTTTTATTCACACATAAATTTCGCGTTTTAGTACTTCAAATTTTAACATGTACCGTCACAAAGCTTTTGACACCCCTGTCCCTTGTCACACAATGTCACATTCTGGTGATACCCTCCCCACCCTTTAACATGTGACGTAATTTATGGATGACCCCTTTTGACATATTTATAGCTAACCTTAAATTTGATAAATAAAATCATCAGGATCGTATTCAGCCAAATTCAAAAAGGCTATGGAATTAATAATTACCAGGTACTAACTGAAAATACTTGGGAACTATCAAAATGCTGATGTTTTCCGTGTATCTAGGCATATTTTTGTATTATATACGTAAATATAACAAAAATATTAATATTCACTTTTCATCAATAATGATTGATAATCTAAACATCGACTAATCAAATTTTTAAGTGAAAGATTAGGGTTAACGTTTGTAATACATTTAAACGGTTCATTATTGTGATATTTTGATTATGATTAATCACAGACCTGCCTCTTTTCCATTTCTTCCAACGTAATGTGTTAGAAGGACATTAACAATCGATGCCGCACACCAAGAAGGGTATTATATGAACTCTAACAATCCTTAATATCAAGCAGATACTTAAGGTATATAACCAACATCTTTTTTTTATAAAATCTAAGTTTTATAAATGACAACAAAATGACCGTAAGACCGTGTTCATGTTGGTTCCGTCACGCTGAGGTATATTATTGGCAAACGCCGTTATTATCTACAGATTTAGCTACTATAATATTGTATTTTTTGCAACAGATTAATGGAGGTCAATAGACTTTGACAGCTGTCTCCATTCTTATGTTTTATTAATAAATAATACTGCAATAAAAATACAATATTTATTTAATAAAAACATTACAGATTGCAGCAAGGTAAAACTTCATACACTTCCAAAACAAAGCCAAAGCGAATGGCAAATTGTTATATATTGTGTTTAAAATGATTAAAAATGTATATACTGGTTGATTATTGTTTAATTTTTCCTACTTTAGTCATTCTAGGGTACATTTTTTGTCATTTCATTCAATTTGACTTGGCTATTTGATTGTTATTAATATAATATCAATCAAAAGTTGAGTTAGTTTGAATTAATTGTTGAAAAATTGACCATAAATTGCAATAATTTTAAATTTACCGCTACATATCCTAAAAAACAGGAATCTCATTTTCCGGCTGTTAGCAAAGACCACAACCCTGTCAAAGCTGCTAGAGCTTACTGCTCAGTCTCTCAAGGTGGTGCCACCCATACTATTAATTCTATTTATAAGTAGGTTATCTGTGCTCCTTTCTAGGAAACTGTACGTCCATGGTCTGGAGTATCTATAAGGATAAAAGATCGAGTTGTATTTTTAAATACTGACAAAATGTTACACAAATTTTACACACGATTATATCTTAAAACGCGTCACCCAGCCAATTAGATTCGTGTGTGATTGTATAATAAATGGTTAAGCGTATAATTCGTGAGTGTTACGCTATTTTGACACAAAATACTTAACCCCTTTTAGTTTCGTTTAAAGCATAAATGAATAATTTTACTATTTACATTAAATTGAATACAACATACTTTTATACAGAGCGTCCATAACGCATAAATTCATTATTTGCTTTGAGTCGTCACCAGTTTTTTTTTTATGAAACACTCTCATATTTTGTGTCTAACATTGGTCAATACACAACTGTGTTTCAAGCAGAGACGATTGCCGCTATAGCCTGCAATGATGCAATTAAAATTTCCACTGACAGCCAGGCTCTGCTTAAAGCTATCAGTAATCCAACAACTAGGTCTAAACTGGTAAAAAAACTGTAAAGAATCCCTCAACAAGCTGGCAAGAGACAACAAAGTGTCTCTAATATGGGTGCTGGCACATGAGGGGATTGCAGGGAATTGAATGGCAGACCAGCTAGCTGAAGAATCACTAAGGATTACATAAGAGGGGAAGTCGGGAACTGGCTTGTTAAAGTGTAATGAATGTATTGTCGATGGATACTACTACTACTAAATGTGCAGGCGAGCCTTGTCCTGGACAACTCAAGCCAAGGTTCCTTCCTGCTACCTAGACATTCATGAAGCCGAGCCCTTCAATAAAGGCCACAACCTTTTTCAATGGATGTCTGCTTGTGTCTCCAGGGGCCATAACAGGGACTCCGAAGATTCGCCTGCGTAGTAAAGCCCAGTATGGACACTCTAAGAGAACATGGACTGACGTTTCGTCAGTGATGCCGCAACCCCTACATAGGGAACTTTCCTCTACTCCTAAGTTGTGGAGGTGTTTCCTCATACAGCAGTGCCTTGTTAGGAGTCCTGCTATCTTCCTTAGCCTACTCCTTGGTAGTTCAGTAGCTGCCCTGGCGTGTCCATCAGTCCATCCCTTCAGTAGAAGTTTGGATTGTCTAGGACCCTGCAGAGCATTCCAATGAGCGAGGTGCTGATTCCTCAGCCACTTCTTCGTCTCCTTGCGTATTTTTTGTTTT
>CAJUYH010008191.1:0-15934 GCA_910591685.1 Galerucella tenella | reverse complement strand
CGGAAGGTTTATATAACTAACTTTTTTTTGCATAAAATTACAGTACACTATATTACGTGTTTTATGTGAATTAATTATAGAATCGAGTAGGAAATTTTGACTTTTAATAAAACGATGAAAAGTAGTGTTTGCTTGATATTTGCTTTGATTATTGAATTGTTATTGGCTTTAAAAACTTTCATTGTTGCCTCATGGGAAAGTGAATCTTAAAAATAATATAGATCGTTAAAGAATCGAGGTATATTATTGCCCCAATGTTAGAAACATATGAGGTAACAAAACCACCAGTAGATTTCTCCAATATAAAAGATATTACCAATAAACCCATTGAAGGGATGAGCAATTTGATGAAATTGTCTTAAAGTTTTATTAAAACCATTAAATATGTTTTCAAACGATTGATTTTCAATAGAATCAGTTGATGGCGTTCAATAAATGTCACGTATTATACCGAAGCAACATTAACTTAAATAATTACTCCATAATGATGCGGCAAAATACTTAAGATTGATCTTCAGTTTATTTTTTAATTTTTTCTGACTATTCGAACCTGCTTCCGAACTGCTCACCAAGTTTATTGTTTGTCTGTTTAAATGGGAAAACTGTTTGTATAGTTATGATTCTGTAATTTGCATAAGTAAAAATCTATCTATAAAAATGTTTCGTTCTGACAATATTTTCTATGTAATAGCTGAGTTCGGAATGGTAATTGCTCAGAGAAAATATAGTGCACACTATTATTGTGTTCGGTAATACTTTGGGCTATGAATGGTGTAAACATGGTGGGACACCGTTTACTCGGTACAAAATGGTGGTGTATCAGGTGTGCACTGATCACTCCATCCTCACACCATCAGCACGTGACTAAACTCTGCACTACACGAACACTACACTATCACCGCACCTAAAATCCATTCCGAACTCACCTTAGATCCTCCGCACACGGGTCGATTGGCACTCGAAGCATCCGTCTCGAAGTCGAAGCGGAATGAACGTCACATACGAACTATGCGATGCAATCGGAGGTTAACCGTACACGGGGCGATTTTTATCTGTCTCAGTTCGCGTATGTCTTCCAACAAGTTCAGTCCTTTTTTGTAATGAGTGGTTCAAGTGATGAAGAGGACGCTGTTATTTTTCATATGTACCGTCGGATAAAAAAAAGGAAACGGAGATTATGGATACATCCGGATTTTTGAAAACAAGTCTTAGTATTTTATTACAAAGAGAGACATTTTTAGATTTAAAAAAAATATGTATTCCAAAAAGTACGTTTATGTTTTTAAAATTCACGAATTTAATATTTTGTTTTGTTTAGCTAATACTTCATCTGTTAAATCCGATACCGATACTTATATTGAGTACCAATAAAAGTTGTCCATCCAGTCTTCTCATTGTTCAGAAAACGGTTACTTGTAACCGATACTTCATAGTCTCTGTATTGGTTGTAACGGATACTCATAAGTATTGGTTTAGCACACCTCTAGTCGCTGACTACCTATCGACCGCAAATCGACCCGTTGGTGGACTTTCGTTACATTACCTACGAAGTGGATTGGAGGAGAAACGTTTCGACTTCGAGACGCATCCACATCGTATGCCAAACGACCCGTGTGCGGAGGCTCTTATACATAGACTCCGAGTCAGAATATTTGTCTCTAGCTCTAGCTGTATGGGCTCTAGCTTGTGCTCTCATGAATCGTTTTATGACAGGGGCACCGTACCGCACCGTTAGAAGGGGTTATCAGTCTGCACTAAGGATAGGTGGGTCTTTTTCTTTCATTTCCTAATTTTTCTATCCTGGTTTTCTGTTCTTCACTTGACTATCAACAATGTTTTCATGCCATCATTAATCTATTCCATCGAATCTTATGTTGTTATTTTAGGATTTTGTTCTCGCCTAGGTCTTTGAGATTTCCCAAGCATTCCCAAGTAGCTCTCTTTTAATAACATCAATAAAAAAAATCGATAAATATGCAATATTATCTTCATCTTCGCAACTATCATTGCTTACTCTCTTTCAGACGTTCCGGTTAATAAATAATTTACATAAATAGTAATTATTTTGTTGGAAATAACTAAACAGTATTCTAAGCGCTTTGCTACATTATAAAAATTTCGGTTTTATCCTTTTAGATAAAAAGTGTTGTCGAATGTTGCGCAAATTACGGTAGTAAAACGAATTTATCACTTGCCACAAGCTAACAAATTTTCTTTTCTAATTTACACGATCGACAACAAATTATCCAAAAAGCTGAAAACGATATGTCGCAGAATAGCGGCGAACAAGCGACGGTAAACGGGTGACAATGTGCTTCTTTTACATAAACAATGACCTCTGCGGGCTACACAATCAGGCCGATCTCATTAGCATAGATTTGCATCGTGCCAATATGGTTGCCGTCGACCCTCTCTCTCCCGCCGCACCCTAATTCATTGCTTGTTTCTGAACGGATATACTACGGTCCGTACAATGCTTACTAAGCCACATTCTTTACTTTATGGACCAATTCGTCCTGGAAAAGGATGATGGTGCGGGCAAGGATGGAATTTTTCAATGGGGAAGATTTTATATATGAGGGAACTTAATATTGGATGTTTTGCGAAATATTTTCTGCCACAAAATGCGGAACAAACAAATCTATTTAGTTAACTCGTTGTTTGGTAATACAGAGTGTGGTCCAAAAGTCTGGAAACGGCCAATTATCTCGTAAATTGCTATCCTAATTATACAAAATTTGGGGTACACCTATTTTGGGATAAGTAGATTCCAGATTTGATAGTTACAATGCTGCCAGATTTGCTGTTGCTTTTATATTATTAGTAACTTTGGTTTTTCAAATTCGTCACCCTGTGTATTCAGTCATTATTGGAATCTCCCATTCAATACGAGCTCAACCATATGTAATACTTACGATTTTATTTAGAATAGAAGGTCTTAATTACATAAAACAGTTAGAACAACGTAAATTTGCATTATATTTTTTAAGTGAGCCCCCTAACAAAAAAATTCTGTGTGCCACTGAACTCTTTAATATTATATTTATCAAAAGTTTCCATAACGTTTTTTTATATTTTTCTTAATTAAGAAGTTATAGTACCTTGTAGTTTTCGACAGTTTTCAATAATCGCCCTGTATCTTCCAACTGCAGGAAGTTACTAAAGATTTAATTAAGCTATCGTTAGGTACTTTAACTACTTTTCTTCTATCTCTTCTAGTTTACGAGATACTCTGCACACCAAAACGGAAAATCTGACAACATTGCAAATATCAAATTTGGAATCTCTGTATCCTAAAATAGGTGTACACCAAATTTTGTACAATTGGGACTAGCAATTTAAAATTGGCCGTTTTCAGACTTTTGGGCCACTCTGTATGTGTAAAATGGAATCTCAGAACATTTATTTAATTCCAATGCTCTTTAATTTACTCGCGAACATTTTTCCATTGGCGTTTATAGGAATGCATTTTCTTTTCTTTTAATATGTTTACTATCGATGCATTGCTAACATTGTATGTGGGTCTTTCTAAACTCGAGTATCACATCTAGTTTTTTTTACTGCCTTACATAAACAAACTCGGGAAACTGCTTCTCTATCTTACAAAATGTTTCCTGGGATAGAGACAGCAAATCAGGAAATTGCTCATGAAATAACCGTTACTTCCTGCTAAAAAGCACATTGCTGTGGTTTTTGCTTACTTCCTTATTATCAAGACCTAAACGAGAAATAAGTTTTGCGTATATACGATTTTTTATAAATATGTGCAGTAACCGAAATATTGAATTTATTCCGTTTGGCTTTCACACACTGTATTATACATCACCAAAAATACAGTGCTTCAAACTCGCAAAACAATTTATATAACCACATAATCAAAAGTTTAAAATTCTATTTGACTTTCTTTCCATGTCTCGGAGAAGATAAATCGTTATTTACATTTGTATAGCTTTATTATATACACTCGGACGTAATAGAAGATAAACGGAGAGGCATTATAAAAATGAAAAAAAATGAAAAATGGATGTCAAAGAAAGAGCCGATTTAATAAATATACTGTTGCGACAACGGAGGGTGGCCTGAGTAATATACGAAGAATTTTTTTTAGGGCTGTTATCCAATAGTTTTTTTATATTGCTTGTAAGGGACTGAATCCAATTTTAAGATAGCTGCTTCATTGAATTGAATGAATTATAATGTAAAATTAAAATATCGGAAACTTATTGAGAATTCTGGAATCGATTTTCACAAGATACACTATCACTACACCAACTCTGACACTACACACTTTCTAACCAAGTTATCTAAAGTTGTGTACTGTTGATGCAGGTAACTTGGTGATCAAAACTTGTGTTCAGTTAGGTTTCCAGAAAATTTTATATTTTTAATACGTGCTTAACCATCAACATAGAGCAGGAAACAAACTCTCCGAATGCGTGGGAAAACCCCAAATTCACTCCATAGGAAATTGAGCCCAGTTCAATATTGATGAAGGATATAGAAGACAAATGATTATTATTACGTCTGAAATTCAGGCAGCTCTAAAATTAATGAGTTCTTGTGTAATCAGTTCCAAAATTGCATGGAAATGCCTAGAAAAATTCAATGAGCTAGGCGAGAACAACATAGTCACGTTTTTGTGGATTCTAGGAAACACTGGAATAGAGGGAATTGAAACAGCAGATGAACTAGCAAAGAGTGAGACTGAAACACCAATTTGGGGGTCGGAACCCTTTTGAAATAGGCAAAGCCGTAAAAGAGATCTGACCACTGGGAAGGTCTAGTTGGGCTTTGACTCTTGGACAATCAAAAATACTTCTGGATGACTACAACCTATTGAAAATAAATGAATGCCCAATTCAAAATAAGTCAAGAAAACATTTTTGTATTCTGTGTAAAATTTTTACTATAAAATTGCAAAGCGCTTTCGGCGGTTAAGCCATCATCAGTGCCATACCTGCAAGTAAGCAATAATCGTTGGAAAATTTTTTTAAGAAACATTAGAAAAGAATTACTTACTCGTCAGATATGTAACAAGAAACTTAGTCAAATGTCTACAACACATTAACGTCACTACATTAAATTAAAAATTTTTTTAAAAATTAATTATCCCCTGTTTGGGGTTAAAATGTATTCACATTATGAACTTTTTTAATTTTATAAATTTTACTCAGCCACTACACGAACACGTGTTAGTAGACCGGAAGATGAAGTGACAATACTTCAATTTAAAATTGAATGACAAATGACAATTAAATGGACACAGAAATCAAGCTATACAACATGAGCATAAAATTGAAATTGTTGTAGAAAACTTTCATTGATCTGGTAATGTCACAAAACCCAATATGTGAATTTTCTAAATAAACTAATAAATTTGATATATTGAGGTCTAATGAGAACCAATCAAATCATAAGATGCCGAAAAAGATTAAGGGTCTAATGAGAACCCATTTCTAAATCTAATTCAAAAAGGAAAATTCACAAAAAGGTCAAGAGAGATTCCAAAATCAAAATTCTTTTTCAAAATTCAATTCAATTTAAAAACAAAAATAAAATAAAATGACAATTAAAGTGGACACAGAACTCAAGCTATACAAAATGAGTATAAAAGTGAAATTATTGTAAAAAACTTTCTTTGATCTGGCAATGTCAAAAAACCAAATATGTGAATTTTCTAAATAAACTAAGTAGATATGATATATTGAGGTCTAATGAGAACCAATCAAATCATAAGATGCCGAAAAAGATTAAGGGTCTAATGAGAACCCATTTCTAAATCTAATTCAAAAAGGAAAATTCACAAATAGGTCAAGAGAGATTCCAAAATCAAATAAATTAATTTGAAATTATAAAATATTTGTGTGAATAAATGAAAGTAATTATCTGAACATAATTTATAACAAATTTTAATGAATAAAAATTGTGATCCGGTAGTCTCCTAAAACCAAAAATCAGCCATCTAAATCAAGGAACAGATTTGATTTTAAAGTCTAATGAGAACGTATTATTCAAATCTGATGCCTAACTAAAAAGATTATGGGTCTAATGAGAACCCTTTCCTAAATCTAATTAAAGTAGACAACCAATCAATGGTCAAAAGAAACTCCAAACACAACAATCATTCAAAGAATGAAGTATGTAAATCAAATTACAGCAAATTATTAATAACAAAATTACATTTGAATGCAAATTGAACTATTAGTTGGATATGTATCTAATTATTTACCAAAAAAACAAATGTAAGTTATTTCCATTGAGAAAATTTTAATTAATAGTCTAATGAGAACTAATTAATCAAAACATCTTAGCTAGAAAAAGATTAAAGGTCTAATGAGAACCCTTTCCCAAATCTAATTCAAACAAACAACCTGACAAGAGTCCAGAAATAACCAAAAAATAAATTTTGTAATTTAAAAATATGGAAAGATTTGAATTGATGATCATTAATTGAACTATATGGTATCAATCTGATAATGTTGTTGATAAATATGAAAATCATCATAGAGAGAACTTTTATGGATATACTATTTAATCTATTAAACGTCTATGCAAAGGAATATAAGATCTATTTAATTGTACTTGTTTATTCAGACAAAGATCATTTTTCTGCAATTCTTTACTAATTTGTAAATCTTCTAGAAAATCCAACCTGTTAAAATTTTTAGAATTAACTTGTTTTAAAATTATTGAATTACGATTAGGACTGAAACTATGTTTATTAAATTTTAAATGATGACCAAAAGCCGAATTGTCACATCTACTCTATTCAAAATAAAACTGCTTTAGGAGTTTCAACAGGGGTCCTAACGGAACATTGTCGCCTGAATGGGCACTTGAAATGGCTCAAACTAGTGGAGGAAGAAGAATGTAGATTCTGTGACATGGAAGAAGAAATCTCTATACACATACTTGTGAATTGCACGGTGTATTTTGTTGTTTAGCTTTTTTGAAATAAAACTGTCGCATGTATTAAATTGTATGAAGAATACACGTTATTTTATTTAACTAGAACTAACAAAATTAAGTACATGGATTTGGTGAAATTATTGAAATATAAATTATAGTCACTTTTATGGTCTGTATTGTTGGAGTTCTTTTATGCAAGTGCTTTTTAGAAAACCACTTGTTTTTCGGTGGACGTTGAAGGCCTGCAATCAGTCGCCAGCGAAGGGTCGGGGGGCTGGAAAACTGTTAGAAGCTTTGACG
This sequence comes from Galerucella tenella, assembly GCA_910591685.1. Classification (NCBI taxonomy): domain Eukaryota; kingdom Metazoa; phylum Arthropoda; class Insecta; order Coleoptera; family Chrysomelidae; genus Galerucella; species Galerucella tenella. The sequence goes on along the minus strand of CAJUYH010008191.1, from coordinate 8,725 downwards.
GCGTTGCCAGAGTTCCGTCTTTGTCACTGAATTAGAATTTAGAATTGGCGGTAACACACGGCAATTCAGAATCCTAGAGCACAACACCTAGGAGATTAGTGGACCTAATTTAATGTCTGCAGACTTCCTTAAATTCCTTCTGGAAATAGGCCTTAAGGAGCTCGGAAATATTCCCCGGGATTTAATAGAAGTAGAACTTTTAGGTTTCAGTGAATCTGAGTTGTTCCATAGAAGTATGAAAAGGGGATTGTTGATCTGAATATATTCAAGAAAGACTATGGTTCATATGGACGAAGTTTGAGCGTTTTTATACAGAGCAGGACTGGTCTGAAATCAAAATGTTTCAATTTCAAAATTATATGATTTTTCAGACACAAAACAAAAATGTATCGTGACGATGGACCAAACTGCTTTATTTAAAATAATATAAAATTTTGAAAAACACTTTGTGGATGAGAAGTTATTTGATACCAAAATGTTTCAATTTTCACTAAATACTTTGTTGTAGGACAATCTGTATATAAGATATAATTAAACAATAAAGAAAATGCATACTAAGCCTTGATTAAAAATGAGTGTAAAGAGGCTTTTATTATTTATACCTGAAATTAGATTATGAGATCTCCGAACCACATCAAAGTTGTTTAGTGGGACTCTATTAAAATTCATGGTCCCACGACCGTTCTTCTCTCCCACGTTTTATATTGTAATTAAGATTCAACTCCACTCTTTACATTCAAACCTCAAAAGGTATAGAGAAGAAGATGCTAATGCCATTTTCATCCCGTCTTGTCATCATCCGACAGAGGACTTGCCATATATTTGTCATGATGTTATATTCCGAATTAAAAATTTTCAACGCGTATGAACTTAGAACGTCTGAGTCACTTCAACGCCCTGATTATAAAGTATGATGCTCCAACTCCATAGCAGACATGAATGTATAATTTAGGAAAACTTATCCGTAAGACAAGAAACTGCCAGAGTAATATATTACAAACATACACTGAAATCCCCCACTCAAATTTTAGTTCTTTATAGGGAACATAAAACTTGGCGGGGTATTAAAGGGCTTTGGTAGCGTACAGGAGGAGGCCTGAACTTTCCAACGCCATAGGCGGTTCATACATTCATTTACGAGCATTAAAATTGCAAAGCGTGATGGGAATTGCTTCGCAAGTTGTTCAATATTTTATATTGATTATAATGCAGTTGATACGTTTATACGTATACGTTTATTTTATGAAAACCGCTTTTAATATTAACCCGTTAGAGCAATTAATATTGTTTTTGACAGATTGACAGGTTCTGAGATATAGGCTAAAGTTAAAATAATACCCTTCTTGGTGTGCGTCATCCATTGTGACGTATATCCGGGTTTTCGGCATGTCGTTTATTTTATTTGCTATTTTGACATATAGCTAACCTTAAATTTGATAAATAAGATCATCAGGATTGTATTTAGCCAATTCGAGAAGGCTATGCAATTAATAATTACCAGCTTCTTTTTCTAACTGAAAATACTTGAGAACTTTCAAAATACTGATGTTTTTCCGTGTATTCATGCATATTTTTGTATTATTCATATAAATAAAACAATAAGATTAATATTCACTTTTCATAAATAATAATTGACCGTAAACAACAAAGTACAGACCTGTCAAGAACTGTCAGTGTGACAGTAGAAAAAGACGTTAGACTTATTGCCGCTACGAAAGTAACGCCTTCATAGTATTTTAACCTCGCGATTGATAGGTTGCGCTGGCACGTAATCTAAACATCAACCAATCAAATTTTTGTAAGTCAAAGATTAGGGTTAACGTTTGTAATACATTTAAACGGTTCATTATTGTGATATTTTGATTAGGATTAATCACAGACCTGCTGTTTTTTCCATTTCTTCCTACGTAATGTGTTAAAAAGACATTAACAATCGATGACGCACACCAAGAAGGGTATTATTTCAACTATACCTCAAAATGAAACACCACTTTTCAATAAGAAGATATTAAAATTTTATTACAGAACATTATAATATAAAATAAGTTTAAACAAGTTTGGAAAGTTAACGGGAAATATAAGGTCCAAAGCAGGTGATACATAGGGTTACATTACATTTTGAACACATGATTCTTACTGTGTAGTTACATGTTCTGAGTGCACATCTTCTTCGTTTGTTTTGTGTTGTTTGTTGAACTCAATGGTCTAAATCATCAAACCGTATATTATCCGAAACTCGCGAATCTGAAGAGTTCAATGAAGAAGCTTGTCGACCAGATCCTTTCGGCAAAATTTTCCCAAGTTATGGTCGCTACGTCTCTTTTACACTCTAACTGTGAAATATTTTCTTCTCGAGATCAATTGTATAGTATCCAAGAGTTTTGAAGAGCAATATCGAAAGTACCTACAAGTTAGCAATGGCCAATACTACGTCGAATACCGATCCGATAGCTTACAAGGTTTTGGTCCATCTGATTAGCCCCTCTCGTGAGCATTATATTTCGCAATAAGTTTTGATCGTGGAGCTATTGAATTTTTTGTTGTTGTTTTGAGGAACCTTTTAACTTGTCCAATTTCTTGAGCACTATGCGAAGTAGATACCATAGTTATCACTGAATTATCCTTCCATTATTATAAAATACCAAATTATGAAAAAAACTTGGGTTATTACCCGCCATCGTCCTCGTCGGCTGAGCCCTTATCTGTGTCTTCGTTGGATTCTGGTGGCTCAATGTATCTATCGCCAATCAAGCTCATTATACACCAAATCAAGTGCCTCCGCTAGGGAAAAAACATGTTTCTAATTATTTGAAATCACTAAGTGCAAACGCATAGTGATGCCGTATGGTAACAGACAATTTTGGATGAATTTTATTTATTAATGGGTTTATCGTTAAGACCAGTCATGCCAGAGCTACAACGACAAAAGGGGTCGATTCTAGGACCACATAAGATACCAAATACCAGGCAAGACATGAAAAGAATAAAATGGTGTTTAATTAAAGAAGGAAAGGGAAGAAGGAAATATAATGGTTAAAGGCATTGACGCTTCAATGCACAGAACATGAAAAATGATCAGACTGGATCCCAAGATATTTTACAAAAAAACCGCAGAAAATATGTGGTATCTTATGAAGCAAGACGCAAAATAAAAACAAATGAAGGAATGGTACATATAAGGATAGGATCGAGTGGAAACGGATACAAAGAGTAGTCAGGATTGACAACTAGGCCATTTTGATACCTTTTCCACCTACGGTAGAACCAAACAGTTAAAAAAGTTCACAGAAAACAACCTTTTTGAGAGAATCTTAGATATCCTTATATGGTTTGGTGGAATAGATTAGAAGATGCGAGTAGCCTGTGGAGAAAAGTTGATAACAAAAAAATGGTGTGGTAACTAGCAGAAACAAATAAAAAAATCTTGATCAGAGTAGAGGAATGGTGTAAGAACGCTATTCAAAGAGCGGTAGAGAAACTGGAAAACCTATCAATATACCGAAATCAGCAGGAAACCCTATTATTAATATTGAGATAACGTTATGCTATATTTCTAAGTAACAGGTCACACTGGTTATAAGATTGATAAAGAAGCTAGAGCACCTGCTCGAGAATAAGCGCGATGTGTACCAATTAATCCAGAGGATAGTAGATCAAAACGCAGATAATGAGACCAAAGGGTTTATGAAGAACCGCATGTGTTATTATTTAGGATTATAGTTATATTCCTGATGGAATATTGCAAACTCAATAAACACATGAACAAAATAGGACTGGTAGACACAATATTCAGTGGAATGAATGGATTCTAAGACCTACAAAGGACAAAGGATTCTTGTCTCTACAATTATGAAGGAACAGAAGTACGCAGTACGCTATAGCTATATATTAAAAAAAATTGTACAATCATTAGAAAGAGACCTCAACGTAGTCTGATTTGCGTAAAACCGGCTGGAGTTTCAGTTTATCAAATGTCAAGTGGTCAAAAATGCAAATCATATACATTGACCCTATTTTGACAACGTATGATAAACGAAGAAGAGGATGACTGCGTAAGAAAAATATTTCTTAATTTTGAATGAACTTTGTAGTATTAAATTGCAATGCAAAAAGTTTTACAGGAAAAGTACGTAAGTTGGAAACCTAAGAAGTTATTTTGGATGTAATATTTTTTGTCAGTGATAATTTACATTATAAAAAGTTTACGGAAGCGTGTGTTTTAATTTTCAAATGATTTTGACCTTATAAAAAATGGCATTCACCTCGCCACTGCGGAATTCCAAAGGCGATGTCACAGGGTAAAACGTCGACGCTCTAGAGGAACGCTGCGCCACCGTGTCCTCTAATTATAATGTACTGATGTAATTATAAGACGCGTTACGTGTCTGGATCTCGGGTTATTATAGGAGATGATTAATACTGCAATTATACACTCGTCCCTTGGTTCCTCCTCCTTCGTTCTCTTTTCTTTTTCTTTGCTGCTATCGGATCGAGCCCCGTGATTCTTTGTTGATCGCAACCGACTCAGATTTATTGAAGGAGATTTCCCCTGTCCACATTTTCTACACTGATCTCTTCTCTAAAACTTCAATACTGTTTGGAAGTGCTTTTGTAGGGCCAGCGTTATAGGCATGATAAGGAACGAACTTTCAATAATAGTTCGACTATGGTGATTTTAAACTTTCTCGCCGCGTTCGACGGAGTTCTGGAAAAGTGGGAACTAGTTGGAAAAGTTCGAGTTTATATGGGTGACGAGTATTATCCGGAAAGTAATGTAATTCGTATTGTATTTTCGAATAACTTTAAAGGCGTTTCAGGATAATCAGTTTTCTCTCCCCTTTCATGGAGTTTCTGATAATTTTCACACGCACAAGGTGGTCGTTGAACCAAAAGAAAACATTTTTAATGGAATAGGGCTGAATTTGAAAATTGAATTATTGTGAAATTTTTGGGTGGTTAAGTTTATAATGTAATAAGAATTGAAAAATTGTTTTTTGGAACTTTAGTTCTTTACGCCAGGTTAAGTTTGAGCGAGCAGGGGTCGCGACGCAAAAGTTCTGACCGTTACGCGTTACGTTACGCTGCGTTATGTTAAATTGCTTCGTTATGTGCCTTGCTTTTGTGTGCTTGTGCCTCCTTAGTCTCTCTCTCGTTTACGAAGCAGCGATTCATAATAATAAATATGCTCCTACCCGGATTCGAACCCGGGCCGCCCGCGTGCAATGCGAGCATTCTACCACTGAACCACCGATGCTATATTGAAATTCTATGCAAAGCTGGTATTTGCAGTGCTGGTGATCTACTTGAATTTGTTGGGATAAATTTTTACCATTATTTCCATAATTTTTTGTGCGCGATTAAGGGGTCTAGCACATTTATATATATATATAAGCGGGGGTCCTACAGCTTCTGCCGCATCCCGCATTTCGATCGCCAAACTCTTCTATCTCTCCATAAATCCTCCTGGATTGCTCTATCTCTCATTGCTTGCATAATTCCACTTATCCATGTAGTTGCTGGTCTTCCACGTTTTCTTTTGTTTTCTGGAATGTATTCCAACGCACGTTTGGGCCATCTATTCTCGTTCATTCGTTGCACGTGACCATACCATAATAACTGTCGAGTTTCTATTCTTTCTGAGGTTTTATGAATTCTATTTGTTCTCCGTCTAATCTCATTATTTGGAATATGCTCTTTCCTTGATATGCGACAGGCTCTTCTTAGGTAGTCCATCTCCACACAGTCTATCTTTCTCTTTGTCTTTTCTGTCATTTGCCAGCATTCTGCCCCATACGTTAAGATAGGCTCTACAACTGCTGTGTAGATTGTCTTCTTGGTTTTTAAACTAATTCGGTTGGACCAAAGTAATGAATTGAGAATATGTATCGTTTTCTGACCCTGTTGTGCTTTGTGTTTAATGTCACGTTCTGAAGATCCTTTGTTGGAAATCATGCTTCCCAGATATTTATATTCTTTGCACTTTTTTATTTTATGTAATTCTAAATCTTGATCTTCGTCCCCCTCTCCTACTCGCATATACTCCGTTTTTTTCAGCACATTTACTTTTCGAAATACAGGGTGTTGAAATTTTGAAAACTTGAATGTTTTAATTCGATAACTTTAAAATGGATGGATAAATTGATTTGACATTTGGCAGGTTGTTTTTAAATGTAAAAGGGCATATTTTGAAAGAAATTGTAGTTTGTGCAACTAGTGTGGATATGATGGCCATATCGCACGAGGACGAAGTTTGAGCACGACGCCGTAGGCGGAGTGCTCAATCGTTCAAGTGCGATATGGACAATCCACACGAGTCGAGCAGCATATTTTTCCTACGACCCACTTAAGGAAAAATCTAGAAAATAAAAATTTCTATAAACTGTAATATAACTTCAAATTAAACATTTTACAATTCAATTTTATGTTTCCACTAATTTTGTGGTAAACGTACAGTTCTTGAATGTCCAATTTCTATAATGCTACGGTTTCATTTTTTAAATATACGATGCTGTTATTAGTAGATGTTGCCAGTCGGACTCCCTCCTGAATTATTTAAAAATAAAAAAAATCTTCCTCAGGGGGAATTTAACCCGGGTCTACTGCGAGAGAGTCTGGTATGCTTACTACTCAACCACCAAAGAATATGCAAATCGTTTATCTATAACGTCAGATGTATTACATAATTTTTGCTTAAAAGAAACTAAAGTTCCTACCGTGTGTCCCGCGACACGTTCTAACTTTTTTATTTACACAAATACTGCGTTCCATTTACAGAGTGTTTCAAGAATACCACATAATTCTGAAAGCGTCACTTTTATGAAAAAAAAGCACAGAGTGGCATAAATTTTGCTTTCCAGATTTCCCCCCAAAAAAGTTTAGGGAGGTTAAATCGAGTGACCTAGGTGCCCATTCCAACGTTAGGACTCGACCTGTCCATCAAGCAGGAAATTATTCGTTTGAAAACCGTGATGTCGAGGTGCTCCATCTTGTAACGCTAACAAAGAATATGACATGGTATCATCGTTTTCTAGTATTCATGTTACTTCGGGATCATTAGTTTATATAAGTATTTGTAGATAAGAGTCACCATTTAAGCTTCCCTTAATAAAATTTGGTCACTAAAGTTTCAACACCAGGCGTTCAATTTCAATTTCTGACGTGTGGGTCATTTTCTGTCCAATATCTCCAATAGAGGAGTTAAGTCTAAGGTCAGTGTGGCCAACAAAAGTGGTTTTTTCTGACAAGAATGACAGTTAAGGTCTACCCTTCAAAACAAGATTTTTCAATGTTTTTTATCATTGCGAACATCTATATTGCTTTATTAAAATTATGAATACACCCCCGAAGCGTGTATCTTGAAATTTAAAATGACTTTTTAGCTGAATACTCAACATATCGGCGGCCAATAATTCTAGGAATTCTTGGCATATCACCATTTCATTTTTGTTATCTGTCACTAGTTATGTCAGATGTCAGTGGAAAAAGTAATTATAAGAATAGAGATACAAATAACTGGAAATGCTACAAAAATCTAATCGAAAATGGACATATACAATTGAACGAATATAAACAAAAATAAATATAACTGACATTTGACACAGCCAGTGACAGAATAACAGAAGTGAAATGGTGACTTGCCAAGAGTTCCTAGAATAGGGTATTTTCCTATGAGCGGAAAAAAATAAAAAAGAGTCGGAGCAGGTACTTTGTGGTACTATTATGCCATAGATCAATATTTCACACAAATAAATTGAACCAGTGATTTCTTATTAACTTAACAAAAATGGTAATTTTCAAATATTTACTCAGTGCGGGAAAATATGTGAGTTTATTGTGACGTCAGAGGTCTCGTTGCTTGCTTGTTTCTTATAGGCCAGCTCAGGTGGGCGGCCGCAGGTCGAGCCGATGGTTCCGATTCGGCTGGTCAGGGTCAAGTCGCTCGGGATGCGGTAGGCGGAGCGACAAGACCACTGACGTCATAAAAAATCAGCGCATTTTGGCGCGCTATTTAAATAGAAAATTTTCAAAGTTGGTTTTGGCAACTTTCGCGCTTAGAAAAAAATTTGAAAAAAATTTGGAGTACTTAACCGAGACAATCTTCTAATGGTATTAAAAAAAAGTCAAATACCCTATTATTGGCCACCGATATGTTGAGTATTCAGCTAAAAAGTAATTTTGAATTTCAAGATATACGCTTCGGGGGTGTATCGTCGGAGTAGCAGATATTGTGCCACAAAGCTGGAGTATCGTGCAGTTGCTTCTTGTAGCTCTTGGACTAATTTAATTTGTCTTCATGTGAAATTTTGAAAACATTGCTGCGAGAAACACCCACTGCACTAGAAATTTGTTATAGTGACCGTTGTTTTTCTAACGTAAGTTGTCCTGAAACGGCAAATTTCATAGCCTCGTTGTTAAATATTTGTTGTGGTTGGTGTTTTTTATTGTGTGGCATTTCTTACGGGATGAGCAGCATTAAACTGTAGAGCTGTGGCTCTTGCAGATTTATTGTTTTCGTAGCATAATCCTTCAATTTCAATTATTGCAGACTATAAATTATTTCCATGAAAACATGAAAACTAAGCTACCCGCTTAACACATTATTTAAGAAATTTCAAACTCCGGTTTTTCCGTCGCTGTGTTTTTGTCTCCAAAAAAACTTGTTTTTTTTAAGAAACAACAAACAAGACCAGTTTAACATAAACTAAAAATCCCTTATTATTTCATA
>CAJUYH010008190.1:0-15934 GCA_910591685.1 Galerucella tenella | reverse complement strand
AAAAAAACTGCAATAAAAAAATGTTGGACGAGAGTTTGGACAGGAAAAGCTCTTTTGTATTTTGCAACAATCTAAATTAAAGCATATGTGACTAATCTCCCAGTAAGTACCTATATTTCACTTTCACATGCTACAAAATAACAAACAAAAACTATGACGTCCGTAATTCTTTATGATAAATAACCTACGGATTATCGAAATGTAAACAACAATCGAAAAAACGATACGCCTTTAAGGCCAACCATTCAGACTGTATCAATTTTTTAGGTGGTCACTAGGGGGTTGGATAACACGTGTGAAATTCAATTGTGTGAGGGTGTCATTACAAGATAGAACGATCTGTTCTACCCTAACAAATTTGCGCTGAAATCATTAAGTGAAGACTAATCGAATTCGAAATAGATATGAATAAGTGGAGGGATGTTTTCTGCTAGTTAATTTTTTTGATGTCGTTGAAAATTGAGATTGGAGTCGTCATTCATAGACAGCAATGTTGTAAACTATTAAATTTTTTTTACTTATGCGTTTTTTATTAGGATTTTAAGTTTTCACTCCTCGCCAGCTATATCTACCTTAGCCTTTTGGGCTTATTCCTTTCACCATTAAGTATTAGTGTTATTTTTAAATTAAAAATCGAGCTGATAAGCACATTTTTTAAATTCTATGAATACTGTCAAATAGCAGGGTGGATTGTTTTGTGTGGCCCACTCTGTATAGTACCATTATATTAAAGTACCTATAATAGAATTTTGGCAAACATTGAAAACGTGGCTGGAAACACCGAGACCAGAAACTTCATAACAGCCGTTACCAAAGCTTCCATCTCTAAAATACAACCTATTGATTTTTTGACGTTTCCCTAACCTCAAATTTCATAATATGGCATGTGTTTTATATTCTATAATAAACTTGGTTTCTAATTTCGTGATTACTTATTAATCTTTGAAGAAGGTGGAAAAAAGTAATTTTCCCAAAATGACAACATTAACGGAAGACGAATTGTTTTGCGACGTTGAAGAAGAATGCCAGAAACTAGAAAATGTGAAAATACAATCTGATGAAGACTTATATTATAACGAAGAATATGAAGAGGAAGACGATTTAGAGTATGAGAGTGAAGATTACTTTGAACATCATTCTAGTCATGCTAATCAACAACAGTCCTCAGTTAAAGTAAATAACTTTCAACCGAATGAAAATTTATTCAAAAAATTTACTCACAAAATAAACGTAGATAAATATGAAGTTAATTCTCTTCCACACCACACCACCAATTTATTATTAGCAAATCAGAAACGTTCGGAAAATGAGAGAAACCGTACAAAAGATAAACATGACAGAGCTACAGCAGAACAAGTTATGGATCCTCGAACAAGAATGATACTTTTTAAACTGCTAAATAGGAACTTGATATCAGAAATAAATGGTTGTATATCTACAGGAAAAGAAGCTAATGTATACCATGCTTCCTCAAAAACTCATCAAGATTTTGCTATTAAAATTTACAAAACCTCAATTTTAGTTTTTAAAGATAGAGATAAATATGTTAGTGGTGAGTTCAGATTTAGACATGGTTACTGTAAACATAATCCAAGAAAAATGGTGAGGACCTGGGCTGAAAAAGAAATGAGAAATTTATATCGCATGCATTCAAATGGACTAAATGTACCTGAACCCATTTTACTGAGATCACATGTGTTATTGATGACTTTTATTGGAAAAGAAGGTAAGTTTGTAATAATTTATTATGTTGTATTTTGAACTATATAGGTACATTATGTTTTTTAGGTTGGCCTGCTCCTAAACTGAAAGATGTAGAGCTTAGTCAATCAAAAGCAAGAGAAATTTACAGGGAAGTCATAGTAATGATGTGGAAAATGTACAATAAATGCAAATTAGTTCATGCTGATCTCTCAGAATTCAACATGCTCTATCAAAATGGACAACTTTTTATAATAGATGTTTCTCAATCAGTAGAACATGATCATCCACATGCCCTTGAATTTTTGAGAAAAGATTGCACAAATGTCACTGATTATTTCAAAAAGAAAGATGTAGCTACACTTGGTATTAAAGAATTATTTGATTTTATCACAGATCCTAGTATTACTGAAAGTAATATGGAAGAATATTTAGATACTTTGGCCGAAAAGGCAGCTGAGAAAACAGAACTGACTTCTAATGAACAGGTACAAACTTTATATTAGGTACTTTAAAATTATTTACAATTTATTTATTTACTTATATAATTAGAATACAAACAGGACAAGCCCGAAGCAGTATTCCTAATATTTATTACAAAACACGTTAAATAAACTAACATTGAGAGTAAAACAGATATTTTAAAACTATAAAAACATGCTACCATTAACAATGATCCCAGTCAGTTTGTCAAAAGTTCTCAGAGAAGAAGAAAAAATATCAACTGTGGAAAGGTCACAACAATATCTATAAAGTTGTTTTGTATTGAAAGTTAGATGTTTGTCGATGAAAAATTTATCTGAGATACCGTCAATGGATAATCCTGGAGTGGTTGTTTTAGATGAGAGTCATTTTTGTTTAGCTGCAGCCATAATATTTTTCCTTTGGATATGGTTCTTACGATAATTGGTTTGGGATATTCATTAGATTGTTGGAAGACTCGATGAACAGACACTATATCAGAATTGATATTTGGCAACCAATGTGTATACCAATTTTTTCGAGTATTAAACTTAAATACTCATTATTTTTCTCTGGGATACCTGTTATTTCCAAATTACTTTGTCTCTATTCTTTTTCCAATTGATTCACTCTTGTGGTAAGCAATTTTACTTCTTTTTCCAGTTCATTGTTATTGTTTATACTACTATTATCACTAACAATGTTGGAGAGAAAAATAACGTGTCTCAACGACTCGAAGGTCAACACAATTCTTGGAAAATATTTATTATCTTACAATTTTTTTTTGTTAAAGGTGGAGGAAGAAGTCTTTAAACAAGCATACATTCCACAAAGACTCACTGAAGTAATTGATGCTGAAAGAGACATAAATCAAGCAAAAGCAGGCATAGCAGAAAATTTAATTTATAAAACTCTGGCAGGCTTAAAATCTGACCTTAGTGGGACTGTTCAAAAACCAGAACTCTTGGAAAATGAAAATTCAGGAAGTTCCGATAATGAAGATAGTGAAAATGTGTCTGATGATGAAGAGGGAAGTAAATTTAAAGATTGTTCCAGACCAAAACATGAAACTTTGGAGGAAAAAAAGGCTAGAAAAAAAGCAATCAAGGAAGCTCAAGCAGATAAACGGAAAACTAAAGTGAAAAAATATGTTAAAAAGCGAAAAGAGAAAGTTACTAAAAAATAGTATTTTGTAGAAATGCTTCAATACATTTTTATTTTGAACTGTTGTTTTTTTAATCAATAAATTATAATGGTCCATTGGTCCATTTTGGCATCAGTTATTACAGTATTTTAACTGGACAGTTTAGGGCAAAAAGGAACAATTCCAATACTTATTTTATTCATTAAAATAATTAACAATTTTCTTTAGTTTGAGCAGACATTTAAACCGAAGGTGCTAAAAAACTGGGAAGTACCTAAATTGAATGTGGATAAACCAAGAAAAAGAACAGGAAAAACTAAAATTGTATCAAATGATAGAGGTCACTTGCTACCAGAAATTCGCAGAAGCAACAGTAATCCATGGGGAAATTTTGTAGGCACTTGGAATCTTCCTAAAAAAATTGACAAAAAGACTGGTAAGTCAAAATAGTGATGAGCACAGATGGAGCTTATTAAAATTTCACTTATTTCAGCTTTACAGCTTAATGGCCTGTTGAAAAAAGAAAACAAAAATGTCCACAAAACTACAGAACCGCTAGAATCAGATTTGGATGCTGATAAGGTAAATTATTTCATTACACAAACAATCTCAATATTATTAAAACGAAATGTTTACAGGAAGAAAATAAAGAAAATGTTGACAAAACTAACACTCCCACCTCGGCAATCCCGTACATCCCCGGTGATCTCACAGAAAAACTCCAACAGCATCCCACCTATGATGAGTTAGTGAAAAATCGTTTTCCAGCTGAAGAACCCTTACCAAATGGTTTCCCCAGGATTCGGGATGATTTTTCAAAGCCATCAGGTACTACGCCTGATCTTGATAAAGAAGTAGGTGAATTTTATCAAACACACAAACAAATGGTACAGACACAACCACCTAGACAATCCTCTGGGTCCAAGAAAGATAAACTCTTCTCTCCCATATTGGCAGCTATTTCAAATTTTAATTTAGCTAAAAAGTTACACAAAGAGAATTTGGAACACAATCCACTGCCAGATACTTTGACTGATGCTATGTATCGGAGAATGTTGATACAAAGGCAGGGAAAGGATTCTGATGAACGTGAAGAACATTTTGCGACAGGTATAGTTTATCTTTATAATAGGAGAAATAATGTCAATATGATTGCACCCTGCCAATTTCAGCGACTTTTATTTGAATTAAATTGAATCCAAACCCACTAGAGGTACTAGAGACCATCACAAATCTACTATAGCAGCGGTGTGATAGTAATGATAGGTATCCAGATTTTTAACGTGTCATTCAAAGGCTATGAAAAATTGTCCCAAATTCAATTAACCTCTAATTATGTCAGAAAAAAATTATTTGAAATATTTCAAGCTGAAACAGGCAATTTAACAGGTTCTTTATCTTGCAGGAGTTGGATGGAAAGGTTATCCGGGTTATGGTCCAACCAGATGTACAAAACTTAAAGTATATCGACCGAAAACATCAGGACCACCTAAAGATGAAAGTATCTGTAGTTTTGATAAAAAATGGCGATTCATACGACAAGCTAAAGTCACTCCCATGGATCTAGCAATTTGCTGGGACTTAACACCGGAAAATCCGAAAGACGAACCCGATAGAACGAAACATATAGACGGTTCAAATGGTTCAGCAGCTCCGGCTGTATTTACTCTTGTTCACACTCCTAAAGAAGAAGAGAACGATGTAAAATGCGATGGTTTGCATAGTTGCGGTGCCGTATTTGAACACAGCGAAAAAGGTAACGAAGAAAAGGAATATTTCTTCCATAGATCTAAACGAACGTCTCGCGGAAGCATCCACAGCGGTTCTGATGGACAAAAACGTGCAAAAAGCGCAATCGAAGTTGATAAAATTTCAATAGGCTCGAAATCGAGTAGTATAAGTGCCAAATCCAGAGCCAAAAGTGCTTATAATCTAAACGAAGCTGACGGAAACTCGAATACTTCTAAAGATAACAAAAACCTTCATCGAAGTACCCCTAATTTGGAGGAGTGCATCGAAGAAAAACCAAAAAAACATCTACACAATAAATTTTGCATGGCGTGCGAAATGAGAAATGTTTCTTTGATCGAAAACAGGCCAAAGAGCAATTACAAGATGGCGTTTAAGGCCGGCGTTCCTAATAAAATAGTAAGTAGACCTAGCTACAACCTCAAAGTCCCCAGACCTAAAGATCCATATATGGTCAAGAATTATGTCATTGATAGCTTAGCTCCACCTTTTTCTTTACAGAAGAAGAAGAGGGAGGATTATCCTGAACATTGGAGGTTGGCTACTGTCTATCAACATTCTTATAAACCGATTTATGCTAGAAAAAGGCCTCTTATGCAAACTGTTTTTAAATAAATTTCACCTAATTATTAAATATACAGGGTGATTGATGTTTTGGAAGTGATATTTTTTAAACAAAACATACAGGATGGGGATCTCGAAAAATAGAGATACTGTTGACTGGGATTAGTTAATTATTAATATCGAGAAAGAGCCCGCAGGCTTGTAATGACATTTAAAAATGTAACGGAATTTGATCAAATTTTAATATATTGTGAATCCCGTCCTTATCAAAGAGATTTTATGAATGACTTTCGGGATACAGTGGATACTCTCCACTGAGGTACCTTATAGAACAGAAATTAGATGAAAAAAAATTGAAGAACGTGTCACGGGACACACGGTAAGAACTTTAGTTCCTTTTAAGCAATAATAAAATTTTTTGAATCAATGAATAAATACACATATATTTATTAATAAAAGAATTTATTTTACTCTGGATGAAACTTCATTTAACAATCCATATATAATCGATCAATTATCATCAATTGATTAATAATCGATGATTTTTGATCGATTATCAACAATAGATTAAATAGTCGATGATCAACAATCGATTAGTAATCGATTATAATCAATCTTTCATCAACAATCGATTAATAACCGATTGTATATAATCGATGGATATTCGAATATTGCCAATCGATTATTTCCAATCGATCAACAATCGATTATATATTGATTAGAGATCACTAAGCCTCAAGATTAAGTGGGGAATGGGAAACAACACCAGCGTGGTTCAAACAGAACTGGCTGGTATCTCAATTGCCACAAAAGAACTAACCAGAAGAGGAATTTCTGGCAAAAACATAATAATCTGCACTGATAGTAGACAAGCCCTATTAGCCTTGAACAGACAACGTGTTATATCGAGGCTAGTACTAGAGTGCCACCAAGATTTAGCTGACGTCTCGGCAGATAACAACATTATCCTGAGGTGGGTTAGAGGGCACGACAGGAGTAAAGTAAATCGCATTGCTGATTCTTTAGCCAGGGAAGCCGCTGGACTAAAAATTCTAGGACCCAGTGGCACCTATGACCAAACGACTTCGACAATTGCGGAACTAGCCAAACTTTACACCCATGCTCAAGCCCTTAAGAGATGGGATGGAATCAAAGGATGCAGTTTTGCCAGGATCACCCTGGGAAGCTGGCGCCGAAGAAATATTTGGCGATGACCAGGAAAAGCCTACGTTTAACAGTAGGATTTCTGACTGGTCACTGTCAACTAAGTAAACACCTCCATACTATGGGGCTAGTGGACACACCTCTAAGCAGGATGTGTGAACAGGAAGATGAAACTGTCAGGCATGTCTTATGCGAGTGTCCGGAGTTATCGTCAATAAGAGAGTGTGTGTTTGGTGAGTCTTGGCCTACACCTGCCGATATAAAGGAGATGTCTCCCAGTGACCTGTCCACCTTCCTGAAAAGGACAGGATGGACAATGACCTAGGAGGACAACTCCTCGGGAGGATGTACAATGGGTCACATGTGGCCTAAGTGCTGTGAGCCTACACACTCACCCTCCATACTCTACAGCACAAAACAGTCTAAATTCGAGTATATCAACAGTACTGCGAATACCAGCTTTGCATAGAATTGTAATGTAGCATCGGTGGTTCAGTGGTAGAATGCTCGCCTGCCACGCGGGCGACCCGGGTTCGATTCCCGGCG
This sequence comes from Galerucella tenella, assembly GCA_910591685.1. NCBI lineage: Eukaryota > Metazoa > Arthropoda > Insecta > Coleoptera > Chrysomelidae > Galerucella > Galerucella tenella. Next base: position 8,604 of record CAJUYH010008190.1, on the reverse strand, counting down.
GAAGCATATGAATCACTGCTTCGTAAACGAGAGAGAGAGAGGCTCAAGGAACATAACGCAGCAACGTTAACGTTACGGTCAGATCTCTTGCGAATTACCCCCTGTCGCTTCACTCCAACCTAACGTAAAGAACTAAAGTTCTAATAAATATAAAGATTGGCATTTTTATTTAAAAAAGCTATAAAAACGATTACATTTTATCTTGGGCGATTGTGTCTGATGTCACGTTCCAATTTTTTCTATATACATGTGATTTATGAAGATATTTACACTGTATTTAAATAAATTTCTGATGAAATGACTACCCACGCACGATTCTTTCTGTATATTTAATAAGTAATCATTAGGCGAAAAAAGTAAATTTAGACTAAAAAAATGGATTAATGCCATTTTTTTGAACGCGATGTATTAATTTCTAGTATAGGATCCGCATACGTTTTAAGACAAAAACTCAAACGGTAGTTTGATATTTCATTATTCGAAACTTGCAGACAATAATTAAAATCCCAACCAAACCAGAATATTTGGCTGCAATACATAAATAATCGGCCCTATTCCGTATCAAGTTAGGTTATTTGACGACCATCGTTAAGTGTGAATTTCTGTAATATAACGATATGACTAAAAATACCGATTCTGTATCATCATGCGCATAGTTATGTCAACGAGAATCGTTATTTTTAGAAAGTCTGTTGTTAAAATAACTGGACTAGTTTGACAGCTTGTTATGTCTTAACGATCTCGCTAAGTGAAACAAATGTCAAAAATCTATTCAGTTTTTGCTATATATTCGTGGTGATTTGTCATTTTTTGCAACCGAACATTAATAATAGCAAAGTCTATATATTCCAATAAGTCCGGCCACTCTCTTGACGACGCGAGAATCCCCCTCCTGCCGACACCCACCGTCTCACCGGCAAAACCCACATCTGATGTGGGATTTATTGATTTTTCAGTTCTGTTTGACTTACACGGTGGTGTAGCAGGGGCTCTATTCTCGACCTCATGTGAAAAGATTCACATGTGAAATTATTCCACTACTTATTTTCAAATGCTTGTTTGAAACGGTATTCTCGGTGATAGTGGAATGTATTTTCCAATGGATATGGTCTTGATACGTATGTCTAATATTAAATAAATATTGACCAATCATGTTTTATCATTTTGGAGTTATTGTGTTGAGATCCCTGGGCTAAATTGACATCGACATCAATACTAATAAAGAATTATGGCGGATCAAGTTTTAGTTTCAAAAAATAGAAGGAAAACTGGACATGTCTCTGATACACAAAAAAACATGCTCATTACTTTTATTGAAAATGACCCACAATTGCGAGCTGGGAAATTTACAAATAGTTTCACATATAAAGAGTCACAAGAACGATGGAAGTTTATTCATTTCCAATGGTATTGCCGATTTCCTTGACGGTGGCTCTAAAATGGCTTCAAGATCTGCTAGCAGTTCAAGCACTACCTCTTTTGACAATCTAAATAACTTTATAAACTGATTATCACTTAGGTTTATGAAAGGATCTCCTGCTATGTCTTTCCACCTTGACCAATAGTCTCTAGGTGGATTATTTTCCAACATCTCCACCTCTTCCAAATGATAAAGTAGAATAGCTTCCTCCATTAGAAGTTTTAAAACAAAACAAAACGCCAAAGATTGAAAAACACAAGATGTGCTACTGCTGAGAAAGTCACTTTGGTTTGGATCTTTCTATGAATATATGAATATTCTTTGGTTATGTTTATTGTGTGTAAAATAATAATGACATAATTATATTCACATTGGCATTTACCATGTGAAAATATTCGTAGACTTTTTGTGTGAAAATATTCACGTGGTTCTGTGGAGAATACCGAATTTAATATTTCCATGTGAAAATTATTTTCACCCATGTGAATAAAAGTCGAGAATCGAGCCCCTGAGCGTTGTATCGGGTGCGCCCAAGAAAGTGATCTTGAATTTTAATTTGTGCGAACGTTATCTGCTGTGTTTTTGATTGTGTGCGATGCCTTCTTATGGAAATTATTGTTGCGTGGATTCGTGTAGAAACAATACTGCAATTCATAAACAATTATCATTTTTTCGTCTTCCTAAGGATCCTGAAAGGTGAGTTATTGACTTGAAAATTTCAGTAGCTGGTACATAATTTGGAACAAATCTAGAAATATTGAAATTATTAATTATTATAATTACGCACCTCCATGAGTTGATAATAATATAGTAAAAAAATGAACAAAACAATGCAAAATTGATTGGACATAAAAAGGAAAGACTATCAGGATTTGTCCACAGAAGAAGGAAATGCCCTGGTTTATGTGGGTGGATATTTTTTGCAAAAGTGTTTTGTTAAACACAAATGCGATATTTGCCTAAACTTTTGCAATAAGGAAGGTTGTGACCAATCCACATCATTCTGCGAAAAAAAAGTCTATGAAGGTGGTAAGCAGGGACGGTTTGGAGGATTGACAGTTTATCCAAAAATTTTCAGTGAATATCTGATTTCTCTAGAAAATATATTCACTGAAAATTTCAATGATTCATGTGTGCAGGATGATGTAGGAATAGGAATGAACTTGAAGACCAAGTTGTCTACTATCGCATTTTCGCATCCTTGCCCAAAATTCCCATGGGAATACCTGCTGTCCTTATATACAAGGGTGCGAATCTATTATACACTGAAATTTGCAAATTCCTGACTAAGGACCTTTAGAAAGAATAAAGAACATCCTAAATTGAAAATCTTGAAAAATTTATAACTATTCAAGTATTTATTAATTTTTAAGAATGTACATAATACTTATTTGTTTGTTAATATTTCATTATTTTTATTTATTTTTTCAATACAACGCTACAGAGTACACTCCAAATGGACTTGACCTAAATAATTGTTCATTTGTATTCGTTTTGTCCCAAGTAGATGTTAGACTGTGTTATTTCTTTTATAATGATTATATCAACACAAATGTTCATTCGCTGATCATTCTGTATTAGTTATTAAGTATTATCAGATATACGCTCGGATATACGTTATTGAACTCTATGTTTATGATTTTTCTCATTCCATTCCTCGGTTAAAACAAAATTTCTAAAAAGTTACTTAGCAATAATTAACATATAATTTATATAAATTGCCAATATTTTTCAAAACAAGAATAAAGTCAACATATTTTCTAATTGCACCCGGTAAATTCCTTCACAAATGAATTCACCGTCCGTCACCTCGTATACTACCAAATGACTAGCAAAAACAGGTGTCGCACATGATTTACGACTCCCCGCAAAAAATGCCGGCGTTTTCCGACGAACAAAGGAGTGACCGGACTTATTGGAATATATAGACTTTGATAATATGCTGCTTTTGAATGGTCCTTTTTTTATATATCAACTACTATTTTCTGTGGGATCACTTAAAAAACCTCGTTTATAAAACAAAGTCAGTCAATATTCAGGAATTAAAAGATAGGATAACCACAGAGATAAGAATTGAGCAGTCAAAATGTGTTGCAGTTTTACTGTAATCGCTTTTACTGTGAGTTGTCTAAAATTCCAAATTTTTCTACTACTCAAATGTGGACATACATCTAACATGAAACAAACATTTGAATATTTGTCTCTAGTTGCCATCGCTGAGCTACAATCTCAATTTAAATCCCCAATACAATCCTGATTTAGTTGCGTATTATATTTATTTCCGAAATATAAAACGAGTTTAACAAATTTAGGTACCCGTTAGGTTGGTAATTTAAAATTAGACTCCATATTTATCATGTTAATAGTTGTAGGCTTAGTGAGATATCCCTTAGGGATTTTAAATATAATGTAGAGCAGCCAACACCATCTATTAGAAGATTAGCCACGCCAAGTTCTACGAAATGCGTTAGGACTTAACAACGTTTGAAGATTTTATATTGTTTTTTCTTAATTAAATTTAAATATTTTATTAAATGTTATTCAATTTTATACAAACATGACCTACTGTTTTTTCTTATCGATATTTTAATGTTTCCATTTTCGTTGACTGTGTTTATAACCATTATTTATAACTCGCAATCTATTTCTTAAGAATATATTATATAACTATAAATAATGTTTTTAAATTTTATTATAACTGCCAGTAAAGTTGTTACAAATACAAGTTTTTTAATATAACGTTCAAGTAAGCCTTTTTGTGATAATATAACTAAATACACAATTTTGTAAACAGTTTTATAAATTAAAATATATATATGATGTTTCCTGTTTTCATTTAAATAAACCTGTCCTCTATAACTAAAAAATTAGTTGTGATTGGTTGAAGAGTATTTGATTTTGTCATTTTCAGTCCTACTAGGTCCTCAAATGTTTTGCTCACCCCAAAGAAATTTTTAAAGATAGCATCTCATGATGGAATCTTGAACATGCACCAGACTATAATCATGCCTTATTAATTCATGTAAAAACTCACATCCACCGTAATAGTATATTACAGAACGTGTGCGGAAAGTGACATTTTTCACACAAGTGAGAAATATTGTAGCACGAGGCATAACTCGAGTGCGACAATCACACGAGTGTGAAAAATCACTTTCGCACGAATGATGTACAGTATTTTTCCTACGATCACGTGATAATTTCACCAAATAATGTGTAATCAACATCTGACATATTAGTACACAAAATGTTACAATTAAAGTCGACATAATTGATTTTGAAAAACTAACAATAGCTAGTAACATTAGTAACAAAAATTCAAGTAGTTATAGGTAGTTTATTACAATTATTAATTGGTTGGATAATTATAGAAATTGAAATTATTATTGTTGCTTTTTATATACTTATCATAAATACCTTTCAAGTTGGTTACATTTTCCGACTATTATAAGAGATGGATTGGATTAGTTGGTACATCGGACTTCTGACGAAGAGTACGCGGGTTCGATCCTCTACCTTTTCCTAATTTTTTTTTAATCAAGAAAATGAAAAAAATGTCCCTTTTCAAATAGATCGCTTCAAATTTAGATATTACATAGGTAAATCTAATTAAAAATTATATATTTGACAGCTTGCCATGGCAGCACCCAGAACTTGCGCCATTCATGTTTTTTTTTTCAACTAGGTTTTAGTTATACAACCTGATAGTATATCAAACATTCTTGACAAGAATAAGTCATCAACTAACTCAACAAGCCAGTTTGGTGTAACTGAAATTAGTTCCGCGACAAAGAGTATTATGCCAGCAGCGAGACCATTTTGATGAAGTCCCATCTTAATATTTCATCACATCACCAAAGAAAACTCTATATATGCCTGCATGATAAATTGAATACTACCAAAATAATTAGTCTCATTTTTAATAGCACTTAAATATCTCACAATTCACTTCCAGCATACTAATGAGTTACCAAACTGAACTATACGAACAATAATTGTTTACAAAATGCCCATTTTATAAATTTTAGTCCTCATTTTATCACCTTTTTGGTGAATCGTTAAAGATCTTATATATTTCATTGGAGAAAAAGGATTTATTTCTTCTTAAGGCATCAACTTAGTGTACTCAACAAAAAAAGGACTTTTCTTGACCGTGTCCCAAACTTTTGCACAATAAAGTAACCAAGTACGTTCTGTCAGCTGTACATGAGTCAATGAATTACGTGTAGATCCTAGGATATTAGCTCTAAGTTTTGCAACTATTTCTTCTAATGGCGGATGTCCAGTGTATATATCATCTACAACAAATAATTGTTTATCAGTTTCTACATTTTGTGATAGATTAGTGACATAGGTGGGATCGTTACAAAAGAAAGAGGCTCGTTTTTCGGTAACCTGTTATTTTTTTTAGATCAATTTAAGCGTTTAAGCTAGCTGGCTTATATAAAAAAATGATAGTGAAAAAGTAAACCTACAGAAACTATGGTTACATTTAATATACACGTTTTTGTTAAAACCTGTAATATCAGGGAATCGAGTATGCTTATTTTCAAAATAACATACTAAAATTTGGAAAGAATCTGTCAATGGCAGAAATTCATAAGAAGTGTAAGTGGTTCTTTGTTCTCTTTACTGCTATTTTATACCTCTTATTGTTTAGATTTTACTAATATGAATAAATACCCTACATACTAATATTCAAAACCTATCCTTTCCTGTCAAGGAATGCTCACAGTTGATGCTGAGTATAAGTAGTAACAATCTCAATTTCAATACTGTAACTACTTTACTAAGTAGATACAGGGTGTTTCAATGGGAAAGGGCCTGACTGTAGATGGGGAAAACTTTGGTACTTCAAAAAACCTTTATTTAATGTTTCTTCTGCACTTTATAACCGAGATACAGGGTGTTTTATAAATTTATCCTATTTCTTTCGAACCTCATAACTTCCGAGTTACCCTCATACTCATTCAATATGTCTCGAATATTTCGAACACCCTGTATAAGAATATGTACCTGGAAACTATGCACTTCTAGATTCAGAATAACAAGAGTTAAATACGAGAAATAAATTTATATTCCAAAAAACGGAGAGATTTTTATTAATTTTATTAATTGACCTGAAAAGAAAACGAGAAATTCTAACAGCATTGTCCAAACGAAGCAAGTCTATCCTATAAAAATTGCAGTATAAATTTATTTCTCGTATTTTACTCGTGTTATTCTAAATGTAGAAGTACATAGTTTCCAGATACATATCCTATATCCTTATACAGGGTGTTCGAAATATTCGAAAAATATTGAATGAGTATGTCCTAAGTACGGCCCTGTAATCACATTTTTTAGTGGTCTATACTCGTAAACATACAAACTCAATTAAATTTCTAGGATGCTTCTCTAGATGCATTAAATAGATTTCATTTCAAGCTAAAAAATGAAAAACATCTCTCCAATACCATTGTTAAACCACAAAAAGAGCATAAATTATTACTTTGACAGTAAATTTTTGGTAGTAAAATTGTCTGCGGAAAAATAAAAAGGGAATATGTAGATTCGATTTTTCATACTCTTTCAAATTATGAAGAGCAATTTAAAAAAATCTATATACAGGGTGTTGTTTTTAGGAAAGACGAGTTTTGAAATTTTTTGTTAAGTCGGATCTGCATTATCTTTTTGGGGATGCTTTTGATGGAGTTTCTAGTTAATGGTTATTACATGAACCAAACTTCAAAACAATCTACAGATTAACTCGGAACTTATGAGGTTCGAAAGAATTAGGATACATTTATGAAACACCCTGTATCTCGGTTATAAAGTGCAGAAAAAATATTAAATATGGGTTTTTGGAAGCACCAAAGTGATCCCCAACTACAGATAAAGTAAGGCCCTTTTCCAATGAAATACCCTGTATGTAGATAATAATTTAAATTCGATACTTTCATGTTAACATTTTTTTTTACAATTATTGTGAAATTATCTCCATCTAAAACCTAAAGAGGATAGATCTTTGAATAATATTTTGTCTATTATAAACGGTAACAAAATAGGTAATACTACTGAACAGAGACATCTTTGTTTTGTTACTTCCAGTTCTGCTCAGTGGTTAGGTATTTCTACTTACTGGAATTCAAGTCGATTTCAGGGATCATAAACAAATTAATTGGGCTTCCACAGTTATCACTATTCAAATAACTGATTAGTCTACCGGTTCCCAACCCCATTTCAGATTTCAAGTTTAATTTTGACTTGTTGAACAATGTTTTATAAACCTAAAAACAAATACAGCATGAGCTTTCACTGTTGAAATGTACATAAACTTCTACTTCTACCTGTTGCATGGTTTTAAATTTTGTTGAAGAAAAGTCCTCCATCTGTGCTTTATTATGCACAATCATTAAATGAGGAAAATGATCTGTCATTTCATCTTCTGGATTAGGGATAGTGGGTTTTAACATTTCAGCAGTATGAAGAAATCTAAAATTTTTTAGAGAATAGGTACTGGTACCTACTCATTAAAAAATATTAACAGCATACAACGTACCTTACAATATTACTATCTAAAAACCAGTCTTGCACTAGAATTAAAACATGACAAGTAGACATGAGGAATGTTGTTAATTGCAATCCTTGTATTTCTCCACTATTTTCTAGTGGAATAAACTCACTAACTAAATTGGTTCTCTTGGTTTCACTTTTGATTAATTCCTCTAATACAGAAATAGAGGCAACAGGTTGGCAATCAAGTAGAATGAGCTGTGAAAAAAATTTATATAGAAATAGTTTAATATTACTATGATGTTTGACTACAAACCCTGTTAGATGTTACAAATATATCAACTCCTTGAGTTCTATTGAAACCTCTTTCAATATCTTCAACAGTTTCAATTTTAAAAATTTCTTTTTTCAGTTTTCCATCTAGTTTCAAATCCATTTTCTCCAAATGATCAGTTAAAATTTTAATATCATTTTCAGGATTTTGTAAATTAGTGTCAGTCTTGAATATTTCTTTTTTGAATTCTTCACTTAATTTACTATGACTTAAAAGATTCATTATTGTTGATTTTCCCACACCCTGTGCTCCAACAACTCCAACTATAAGGAATTCATTGTTTTCATTGAAATAATCTTGTAAAGATTCAGTGCATATAATTCCCTCATCTATTAGTTTCATGGATTTTGTCATA
>CAJUYH010008189.1:0-15935 GCA_910591685.1 Galerucella tenella | reverse complement strand
GAAGAGTTTTTTAATTGAACGGTCTTATCTTCATCATCAGTCGCATTATCGTCAAAGACCTCTGTTATGTTTGAAGTATCGCTGGATGACGAAGATGTCCTTCGTTGGTGCCGCTTTCTCTGCGCCGCATGTGATTTTTGGTGATTGACTTCTATTGGCGGTGTAACTTGACGCATGTCGGGACTGTCTGGATCTTTACTAGTACCGGGCTTCGGGTCTAAATAAATATTTTGTGTAGGAGGTTCGTTTAATTGGTTGGCTTCTGCCTGATCAACGGAACTTTTTTCTGCTGCTTCTACTGCACTTGCTGCTTCTATTGCACCTACTGCTTCTACTGCACCTGCTGCCTCCGCTGTTACTTCAGTAAACTCATCCTCCCCAAATACGTATCTGTTTAATGGAAAGATACCCGTATTTTTAAATCCATTCACACCTTTTTCCTTACAAGTAATGCGATTGTTCGCTTTGGCAAAGAGCTCTGCAATATCGGTTACTTCGATTTTGTTGTAATGATGGGACTTCATATGAAGGTCACATTCTTTGCTATATGCTGACTTTAGCGAACTAAAAAAGGTGACATCGAGGGGCTGCAGTCGGTGAGAGGTGTGTGGGGGTAGCGAAACAAGAATAATCCCATTTTCACGACAAAATTTATAGGATTTTAAAGATGAATGAGTACTATGGTTATCTAAAACAATCAACACAGGATCTTCCGTAGAAACTTTAACATATTGAGCGAAATGCTTTAACCATTCGAGAAATAGCTCTTCAGTGATCCATCCTGACTTTGAGCAACGGTAAATCGCATCTATGGGACCATTTTTTCCCAATCCGGTATTCATACGTTCTCGTTTAAAAATAAACATAGGAGGCACAAAGTCTCCTGTAGCACTCATGCAGCATACTACGGTGGTTGTCTGACCCCTTTCGCCACTCGTAATAGCACCCACCTGCTTTCTGCCCTTTTCTGCCAAAATTCGAGGAGGTTTATGGACTCCACTAATTCCTGTTTCATCTACGTTATAAATGCGTCTTGCAAGAAATTTATGTTTTTCAAAGACCAGTTCTAAGTTGTCGTAAAATAGGTTTACATTATTTCGGTTAAATGCGACTACCCTGTTAAAACTCGTAGCTTCAGGACGCCTTAGAGAAATCCGTGGATTTCGGGTTAAAAACCCACGCAGCCAATCCTTACCACAGGATTTCTTTTCGGTATTAAAAGTATGAGGTAAGTGATTTGTAACAGCATACTCGAAAGCAAGTTGTTTAATTTTACTAGGCGTCAATCCATAGAACATGTTGCTCAGTTTTAAAATGTGATTGGCCAGTTCTTTCTCTTGGTCTTCATTTAACACAGGTTTTCTTCCTAACTTTAATTTTTTACTGGGATATCTATTTTTCAGTCTATCGCACAAGGTCGCGTAAGGTATTTGATTCAATTCAGCTGCCTTTCTTATGGAATGTGTCTTCTGGTCAACCGCCTTCACAGCTCGCTTCATGTCTTCCTCTGACCATGCAGAGCGAGTTGTCTTACGAGTATATTTTTTGCGAGGCATCTGTAAAGAAAAAACACACTGAGACATGCATGAGTCTAATATCGATCATTGGCGGGTAATATCGATCATGCTGGCCGATATTACCCGCCACAACAACGCCATTGTTTTGAACACACCCACACCCAACCTCAAAAAATAAAGTATCATAAACAGGCATGAAATATACCTTTAGGTATCATGCAATTATTAGCAGTGAAGGAACTTAAGAATTTTTAACCTTGTCAAGTACATACCTTATCAAATGAACCAAAAAAATAACTAAAAAACTGCACAAAAAATATTTCGGTCGGTATAATTTCGACATTACATTGAAACTGGCCGATGTTGGTATTGGTAATTTGCATGTCTCTTAAGAGATGGCAGCACATATTGCATCGCTTTATAACTCATATAGGTTTGTTAAAACTAAAATGATCGATATTAGCCGCTGATCGATATTCGACCCTTTTCCCCTATAAAAGTTCAAATTTCTCCGGAACCACACATTTGATCAACTTCGAACAAAGGTGTTTCCATTACTTAATTTATTGAGAACTGAAGTTGCCGAATTTATAAATTGTATACAGGTTTTCCCTGTGAAAGTTACGGATTATTAGCTACTGAGCACCCCTGGATTTTTGTGGGTGATAAAGATTCATTTATGCCGTAAAACACCAAAATTCTGTGGTGTTTTAATGTATAGAGTATACTTGAATTATGTATAAATTTTTATTCCTCAACTTCAGGGGTCTGTAACACCGAAACGAAGACTCGTATAAAGTTTATTTGAACTTCTAATATTATTTTCACCTCATCCCTGCCATCAAGTTCCCGAACACCCTGCATATTGATTACATTGCGAGCCATGCCTCTTTTTGAGATAGCCGTTATCAATAGTCCAAAAACATGTAGAACGATGTCTTTTACCAGCAATATTATATTTTAAATAACTAATATACTCACACCAATTAAAAATAAATATAATAATAAATAATTCCATATTCCACTTTCATCAGAAACCTGTTTTAAATGAAGATTTAAATCAGCCATAGTTTCTATTAAATCATACATTAAAAATAAAATAATTTGGACTCCAAATGCGGAGTTCGAATTTTCAACTATTAAAAATATATCTCTGTAGATAGACTCCGTCTTTTGGATATGTTTCAAAATATCGTTTTTTATGCCTATTCGATGTTTGCAAGCTGTATGTAGATTTTCGTAGCACTTTTTAAGTCTCCTCTCTACCATTATTGAAGTTTCCAATAAAAATGCAGTCACTACAACCATATGAATGAACATAACTAAGTCGACAGTGGTTTCATGTTTGGGAAATGTTTCAAAAAATTGAACATAAGTAACCATCGCTAGTGATAAGAAGAATATCCAAAAAGTTATCTTGAATATAATAATCTTCTTCGAACTGTAACATTTCCCCAAGCTGTTATCGATATTTAGAAAGTGAATGAAAAACTTTCTCCAACGTTTTTTATTCGAAATTAAGGAGAAAAATAAATTTATATTAATAACGAGGTGAAAAGTTATAAGCAAGAAATCAAAAACATCACCAGAAATTAATTTGCCTGTTTTCCAGTTGAACCCATCTAAAATTGTGTATGCAGTTGTTATATTTAATAATATCATAAAAATACACTGCACGTTCACTTCACCAGTATCAACATTCCAAGGAAATATACCAAAGATACTACCAATTTTGAAAATATATTTTAATAAAACTGTATCTCCAGGATCATGTTTTTGGAATCTTTCAGTTAGCATGCTCTAGTGTTCCGCACTCGTGTCAGAAACTAAATGTATCTATACGATTGTTTCATGTCCAATTTAATACTCCACTGATTTTTTAATCTATCGATCTTTTTAGTCACACGATGGGTGATTTAATTAACATTCACTCTATTAGGCTTAGCTCAGACGGACCACAGCGACGTTCACGACAACTTCATAAATGTGGTTGTGGCTACACTCAGAGGGACCACAGCGACGCGACTAGTTTATGTTTTTATTGTCGTCATTTGTCGTTGAAGACGACTCCAATTAACGACAATGGTGTTCGGTAGTGTTAATCAGTTTCAGTATGGAGAAACGAGGAGTGGCCAGTTGTCGCATTGCGAAGGCGGTCTGTCGTCCATGTATTTTGCATTGAACCACCAACAACAACAATTTTGTGAGTGTTACCAGCCACAAGTATCAACTACAAAAAGTCGTTCGTCTGAGCACTGCTCTAATTCTATTGCATTTTTAATATAACGGCGACCTCCGCCCACTAATAACCACATTTATAAAGTTGTCGTGACGCGTCGCCGTGGTTCTCCTGTGTTGAGCCTTAAGGTACATTAAAAGCTCGAGTTCAAACGACGCAACGTGCTGCTTTTTTTTTCGTTTCTGGATAATCATGAAATTCACAGGGTTTTCCATTCACAAAAACAAATATTCTCTTCGTGTATAACCCTGTCATTGCCGGCCTTACATATGATATAGCATTGTATTTTTTAGAAATGATTTATTCATTTCAATCACAACAGACGTTTGGCTATAATGTGGTTTTTTCCTTAAATTATTAACATATAACCTCTTTTTCAGACTGATAACTTTATTCATACACCGCGAGAAGAGTTATTTATAGACAAATGTTTGACCCCCTTTGTTTAAAACTAACATTGCTTATTAATTATTAAGAAGCCATATTAACTTCAAAAGTTTGGGAAATTTTGAAATAAAAAAATGATTTATTCGAGTGTAATTTATTTGATGTGAAAAAATTTTATCTTCTTTATGGACACCTACATACAATTGTTCTCCAGAAACTATAAAAGTCTACGAAGCACAATATAATATTTTCTTATAAAATATAACAATGCTATTTGGGTAAAAATTGTTTTCATTAACAGAAAAAAACCTAACATCTTCAATAATATTCCATCACTTTGAAACTACAAATTAAATATTCATAGTAAGTTATTTGAAAGTTTTGATAGAAATTTACATTGTTTAAATAAGCCTTTAGATTACTAGCCTCGAATAAGATCTACTATTGTATATACCGAATAAATAAGTATTTCAGTATAATCGTACATTTATTGTTACGAGAAAAAAAACTTATTTGCTACAAATCAGATACCTATTTCTTCACCCTTAAGAAATCACATCATCCTACAAAATATGTGGCAATTGAAACAAATAATTCTCACCCCACCCACCCCTATTATTCAGTAACGGTCACCACCTGCATATGTTTGGCGTCAGTCTGCATGTGGAATTAGATCAGTTTTTGCAATTTTACCAATTATTTTGTTTTTGTGAAGTATGTGGTTGAAGTGCTCTGGACAAAAATGAGTTTAATAATAGAATGAATGAATTGTTGAACTCATGGCGATTACAAAAATTGTGAGATATCTTTGAAGGTAAGGAAAATGACAATTATATTCAAGTAGGTAGAAGTAACAGGCAAGCGAGATGTACCTCAAACATACACATTTCTCAATTAAACCTGTCAGATCTACTCCAAGAACTCCAAAAAACTACTATGGGAAAAGCATTAATGAGCACACTTAAGGATAGACAAGGCTATCTTGTAAATACCATTTTTGGTTATGTTTTGGATCATGTAGGTATGTTTAATTTTAACAATGTGTGGTTACCATTTCATGAATGTATGGTATCTACTTTAAAAATGTATAGTTTTCTTTTTAATAAATCAAAATATTCAGCAGCAAGTTTTTTATTCCTATCCTGCTTTCCTACTAAACAGTTTTATGCATAAATAGAGACCATTAATTTTTATTAGATTTAAACATGTTTGTCATAAAAATTCTGTAATTTTATTCCGTGTCCAGACTAACCATCGACCAATTGGATCGACTAGTCCACACATACAAAACGAAAGTAAACTTTGTTGTTCGACATAGTCTGGAAACGGCTTAGACAAATATTTGTGAAAAATATATTTTCCTAAGTAACCTAATTATTTAGTTAAAATTAATAGTTTTCTTGAAGAAGGAACATTTGTTTTCAACAAAATAATATAATTTTTCGTACAACCGGACGCAAAACTAGCATTTTGCAGCCGCAACAGAGGCCGCAAAATGATATTTTGCGGCCCTTACCCAGAGTGACGGCAGACAAAAATTTTTACGGCCGTTCCCATAGTGACTGCCGGCAAACTGAACGCCAAATTGATTTGTATTGCTAAATATTTCATCTCCATAAAAACATTGTGATATTGAGGTGTAATTTTCTCTATTCCCGTTGAAACGCTGTCTTTTCTAAAGAGACATAATGTTTATTGAAATTATGTAATTTTCACGGTTGCACGAAAAATATTGTGTATACTATGGCCACGAAATGTTTTCGCGACCTCGAGATTATCTTGCCTCGGCCGGAGCGGCCTTGGCGATAATCTCTCTCTCGGAACGCAAAAAAGCATCTTGCGGCCTTAGTATACAAATAACTAATACCGATACAATACATTTTTTTCATAAAGAAATGTCAGTCTGCCATGAAGTAATTTTTTTATAATTATAATAAAACAATATAATAAAACAATATAGCTTCTATTTATCAACAATATTACTTTCCCTACTTGAAACAAATCCTTTCTTAACGACAAATTAAATATTAGCTAGGCCATATGGAAAATCATATTTATTTGACATAATAAGATTTTAATTGTCACAAATAAATCTTTTTCTCGGTGTCCATTTTTTTATTGCTTCAATAAGGGACATGTATTGTAACGTGATATTTAACGTTTCCAAAATACCGCATGAGCGGCGAATACCCAGTAATTTTTTTCAAAAACCAACACCGAGATTTGCTTCAAGACTGACAATATTTCCTATTTGGTAATTTCTTCTCTGATATCTAGTTTTCAAAACGTTTCTTTTTCTTGCAGAGGCGCATGCAGTTAACATGCATATATGCGAGGTTAGTATATTATCACACGTATTATTTCGTGGGTTGTTTATAAGCATAATCAAACGCGGATCTTGCTTTTTTTCTGTGACAAAATGAGTTGGTAAAATTATTAAAATTCCATTGGTGAGGCTCCACCAGTTATTATCCACATCTTGTATCTTTTTGAATACATTTGCAGTACTTTTTGAGTACCGAAGCAGCTATATGGTAAACTGAGTTGCCAAAGTTTCCTGGTTACTCAATATAATTATTAAATATTGAACATTATCCCCTCTGTGTAGATTGCCATTCACTTACTGAGAAAGAGACTCAAGGAAAGTAGCATTACTGAAGATTGTTTCTCACATTATCCATTGTTACCGATTCCGGTATGGTCATATTTATTACCTACCTTCCAAAATCCTGGAATTTATCGATCAATCAATATGATGTTGGTGAACTAATACTAATAATATTCAAGGAGTCACCCACTCACTGCCATCAATTTTATACCTTAAACTCGAATAAAGTAGGATTACCCGCGAGCCGGTGAGCTCGACTCCTATTAGCTTCGGTCCAAGAAACCTACACCTGAGGTGCTCTCCACCAAAGAAGCTGTTGCAATATGGTGAGACGTATCCAGTGAATTCAATATTCTATGAACTCCAAGCAACTGCCAGGAGAAACACAGCGGAAAGATCGGATCATGAAACAAAGATAATATAATTGAGTGGATGATAGAAACAGAGGACAATTGGAAAATAGGATATGATCTCATAGTTCAAATTATGGCCAAAAAGAACAAGACGAGAGAGTACATAATAGAAACATCATAGGCGAATAAGCGGGGAAACGCCGGTGCACGCGAAGTAAACCGAAAGGTGTTCCCAGTGTACTGTGCGAAGAGGTGAGGTTTGGTGCGGTAGGCAGGGTTTGCACTACTCTAGCCAGAGCTAGAGACCTTAAGTCCCACACTCCCAGTCGCGATAGACGGGATCCGAGCACTGGGAGGCCATGAGGTTCCTTACCCGTCAAAAAATAAATAAATAAAAAAAAAATTTCGAGCTATCAATGAAAATATTGGATGTAATGAATACTGGTCGTTTTTTCCTGTAGCATTCAGTCACGACAAAGATCATTAATAATAATAATTATAATGATAATGTTTATTTCCGAAAAAAAAAATGTTCTACAAAGTGTAATACAAAAGGAAAATAAACATGATAAATCGCTGAAGCTTGAAGCTTGTAAGCGATAATAGATTGTAAATAACAAGACCAATCTTATCGAAATGCAGAAATCGCACCAATTATCTTGAACAAGCTGCCCACTCGTTTGCCGATTATGCATTTCACGAGATTCTTGAAAATTCACATGACTTGACACTGTACATTTAAAATTATCATTCACTACTCATTGAGTTCTCGTCACCACATACATTGATCATATTATGATATCACATAAAGTTGATATTATTATCACATCATTACGTCGGGAAAAACAAGTAAGAAGTAAATGAACCAAGAAAACCAAATTTTATATATTACATGATGTGGCATGAAAAAGCCATGCTTCAAAATTGAAATGTCGACCAAAATCTCCTTGTGCATTTCCCGCCATCTTGAAAAAGGTGTTAAATAAGGTTTTCCATAAAAACTCGGTTCTCCGTTGACATACGAAAGTTAAAAAAAATTACTTTTTGTGCTTAAATTAACAAGTACGAAGAAAAGACAAAGTTAAAAATCGTCCTTGGAGATACATTGTCCTTCCTCTTGCCTTGACTGAACTGCTAGTAAAATAAATAAATTGGAAATCTTCCCTTATCATACAGACACTTCCGATGAAAATATTTTTATCAAAAAACAAAACGTCTTATATTATTTTCATAATATAAGGCATTAAATTTGGATGAGACTGAAACTGAATATTATTCTAATGAAAGTAGAGTGGCAAAATATATAACAATGTAAATAATAGCGCTGCTAATGGAAGTTTTCCCTGGATAGATAAAGCTACATCGGAAAGTTTTGTGATAAATATAAGGTTATTTTATAACGTGACGAATATATTAAAGTTTTGGATTACAGCTTCTGTAGAAAATTGGAAACGGGAACCCTTGTTTTTTGGTATCGCTTTTATTAGCTTGATATGTATGTGAACTATCCAAGTTTCCAAAGGTAATTTCAATTGACTTCAAATTGTCACAACTTTGGATACTTATCTGGGGCTGATTACAATACAGTAATTAAATGGGATTGCTCCAGTATACTGACCAGAAAAATCAGGATAAAGGATCAGTTTATCATACAGGGACCGATAAATATTTGTCCTAGTTCTATTCTATCTGAAAGGTATTGTGATTCAGGGACAACATTTAAAAAAAAATTTGTGTAGGTACCTATGTCCTTCTGTCAGGCAATTGATTTTTTTTCGAATGGAATGTTATACTTTTTTATATTTTCATGAACGACAGTCAGTATCAACATTTTTTTCAATTCACAGCAATTGACAAATAAGTGAACATACCATGTCCCTTAAACATTTTCTGATCTTCCCAATTAAGGAAAAATATTCAACAAAAAATTATACACAGGCTATTTTTTTAAAAGAGACCAGTTTTGAAATTTCTTGTCAAGCTGGGCATTGAATTTTTGGTGATACTTCAATTTCCAGGTAATGGTTATTACGTGTACCAAATTTTAATAGTTATCAATGATACAAGTGCGTTAAGTTACACTTTTGTGCTCGAGTTGCCAAAATGCAAGGCACGAACGTAGCGAGTTCGCAAAAGTACTTCACGCACAAGTGTCCTACAAAACTTTATCTACGACCACATGAAAAAAATAATAAAATGTGCTCTGAAGGGGTTAGGAAACATAAAAATAATTTTTTTATGCACAAATTTCTACACAACGAATTCTAATTTCAGGTGGAGTGCAATCCGAAGGAATGCATTCTTCTCGAGGTTCTACCATTTAAAATAAGTGTAATAGAAATTTTAAATATAACAGAAAATATGTATCACTATGTCTGACACTTTTGTCAAATTTACTGACAGCACAAAAGTTTATACAAGAAATGACTGAATTCAAGGCAACTCGATCATTACATAGCTGAAAAAGAGGGTTAAAATGAAAACCTCGTTTATAAAGCATTGGTCATTTACGCACGCTTTTAGGAGTTATAATGAAAGTCCCATATAAAAAGCGTTGTTCATTTCCGCACGCTTTTCAACGTATGTACCTTGTCTGTATGATTTCACACATTTTTTTGGTTCGTAAATGACTAATTTTGAAGGTTGCCGTAGATAAAATAATGTATATGGTATGGGCTTGAATGAATTTTGTGAATATGGAAGTAGGTAGGGAGGAAGAAATTTTAATAGGTCATTTAAACTGAAAACGACTGTGTAACCAGTTGAGAAAGTAATTAATTTTCCATCCTTCCACATTACTCCGTCCCACAGCTGTGTAATATTCACCACTTTGTTCCTGAATATTTGTCAGTGACACAATGAAAAATAGTATGATGTTATATCGTATTAAGAACATTCGCGGTGGTGTTTGTGGGATAATTGAGAAAAAACTGTTTAAAATTTACTGAAAATATTGGCGCACATTAGTTCCATTTCTTTGCCTTTTACTTTGAGAAAAATGTTTCTCAACTGATGGACCAGAAAGGTTAGTCGCAAATATTTCTACCATGAAATAAACTTAAATCAAAGTTGGAAGAATTTATTGTATATTTGTGGCACCTCTGAAAAATTACACAGTTAGCTGGGACGAGTTTGTTGTTTTCTTGCATATATTCCATTCTACATTGTACCTCATGCTTATTGGTATACCTAATGCCCACGAGCTGTGATATGATACTAGCCCTAGTAGTCTAAAATCCACCCTAGTAGTCTTAAGTTTTCCGTTGCAGTTTGTACGGGCTCTTAAGGGCCCGTTATTGAATGAAAATATGACCATAAAAACATGGCTTACGTTTTTCATTCAGTTAATTTTTATTAATAATTTTAGATGAGACATAAGGTGTTATATCGATTGCCAAACTGTTAAGGTACTGTGCATCATAATTTATATGGGTTTCTTGTTAGTAATAAATTCAACAGACGTTGTCAAATATCCCCAATTTTGGGCAATGAAGATTGAAATGATATAAAGGTGACACATCCTTCATAACAGTAGTTTATAGACAAATGTGTGACAATGCAGCGAAAATATTGTTATATTATCAAGAACTGAATGAAATAAAAGCGGCATAATTAGCGCCGTAATTCAAATATGGTAGCCAAAAACTCAGTCTTATTTGGTTGAACCGATTTGGCATCAGAGGGAGCTGACTGAATCAGTATCATTCGAGTGATAGGTATATATCGAGAGGATAGTTTCCGATATGAGCCTCTAATTTTCCAATCCAGTGCTGCCAGAACGGGTACAATTGTATCAGATTTCGTACTCTCGATAATCTAAATGTACACTGGTACAACGTGTGTAATGCAATAATATTGGCTTGTTAACTTTTAATAGCGAAAATATTAGTTATACACGAACGACTTCAAAGCGTTTTTCATATAGACAATAAAAGATCTCGCATTATATCTTCTCTTTATAATAATAAATCACATTAAGCTAAGTTAGATGTTTAAAAGTGATTTCATTTATTTATATTGATTTATTCAATTGAATGTTGTTTGTTTTTGTAGGTTTGAGTAAAATTAAAGGATTTGTCATGTTTTTCAATATTTTCGGTATTTAGGCTAAGATCTGGTAAATAATTTAGGCAGTAGCTGGCAACAGTGTTCTTGTTTTCGTTCCAGTTTAGGATAGAATAGAGTTGCCTGTGGTTTTAAAAACGTAAAACAAACAAGTCGTACACCCGGAGGAAAAAAAAGCGTCATACAAAATTTATATACAGTGTGGAAACCACTTATGGAATAAAATTCTTTATGTCATTATTTCAGAAAATTATAAAATATGCCGAGACTCGTCAACTTTTTAATTGAGTTGTGCGTTATGTAAACATAAATGTAAATGTACAGGGTGACTCACGCAAGTATGCCGTAGTCGGTGTTTTTTTTAATGAAACACCCTGTATATTTGCATATTTTTGAAATCCTCTTAATGAACCGATTCCAAAAAACTAAATAATGTATGGTCAATTATGGATTTTACAGGGTGAAATTTTAAAATTAATAATTTATTGCACTTGAAATATTGGTACTTTTTAAAATTAGCTAAATATGGATTTATCCAAAATCTGAGCTAACTAATTATTAGACGTATTTGTATATTAAACAAAACCTGCTAAGCCCATGAATTTTATCATAAATACCTAAAAATTGCCTAAAAACGCCAATAATTAGACAAAATCGGTAAATAATGTGGATTGTCTTCTATTCTGTCAGTTGTTGATGTGTTGACAGTTTATACTGGAAAAGTAAAATCTTCCCCAATAAATGGATTGGACGAAGTGGCCAGCTAGATCACCAGACCTTACGCCGTTAGATTTTTTCCTGTGGGGTTATCTCAAGAACAAAGTATATGCAACACAACCAACTAGCATTGTTTACCTCAAAGACAGGATAACTACAGAAATACGGAATATTTCACCTCAGACTTTAAACGAAGTTAAGGAGTTCTATAGGAGACTGTGCTATTGCCAACAACTAGGTGGAGAACATTTTGAGCATTTATTTTAATGTATTAAAATCAAATACATCAGGTATTTTATGTATGTGTTTGATAACTGTAAAAATGAAAATTTCACCCTGTATAAGTCATAATTGACCATACATTATTCAGTTTGTTGGAATCGGTTCATTAAGAGGATTTCAAAAATATGCAAATATACAGGGTGTTTCATTAAAAAAACAACACTGACTATGGCATACTTACGTGAATCACCCTGTACACTTACATTTATGTTTACATAACGCACAACTCAATTCAAAAGTTGACGTGTCCCGGCATTTTTCATAATTTTCTAAAATAATGACATAAAGAATTTTATTCCATAAGTGGTTTCCACACTGTATTAAAAATAATCGAAATAAGACGGAAAAATAATAGAGATATAAATTTTATTATAAATAGGGTCAAACGTATCAACAACAAATCAGATAATAATTCACCCTCGTTGCCTCGTTACCTCTGGTTAACAGATAAGAAATATGAATTAAATCGAAAACTATAACATCTCAATGAATATATCACTCGGTATTGTATCGAATGATACAAACTGGCATGGGAAGTGCGGATCAGTGGAGAGCGACACGTGATTATTTGTCCGGTACACGGTTGATCAAGTACATATTTATTCAAGATTATAATGGTAATCAACCATTGACCACTTATTTGGTCAACTAAATTACCAGTTCCGAGAATATATGATCCAAATTTTGGATAAAACCATATCCTCTCCCTATCTTGTGGTTTTCAGTGGAAGCTGAGGTTCATTATTTTACCGTAGTGGCTAATAACGGAGCCTTAAACGGTCAGTGATCACCTATCCAAGTACTAACCGCGCTCGACACTGCTTCACCATAATTATCACATCAGAAGCATCAGCTGCAGTGCTGTGTCGACATGCGATTTTTGCAATTAAATAGTTCTCGATATATTTCCAAAAGAAAAACTCTCTCTTCAATTTTGCAAAATCAATTATAGTTTTTCCAGCTCTTCCAAGGGAGTTTTCAACTTCCACAATATCTTCTCAATTATAATTTTTGATCACAACGGATGGGAATTAACTATACTAGTTTGTTTATATCAAAATACAGTTGGGAATTAATTTCAAAAAGTTTTCTTTTTAATAAATTTGAGATGAAGGTAAGTAATGAATTAATGAAATTAGATTGGTCTCCAAGCATGCCGAGCGTGAAAAAGGTGCGAGAAACGGAAAATAAATTTGAATTTTCATTATACTTTCCGTTATATAACTTAATTTTTAAGAGAAAAATTTGGTTAAAAGTAAAATTATTTTGCCTAATGAAAAGTTTATGCGTTCAACCGAAATAATTCCCAATGGATTAAAATTAAAAGACATTTTCTTGTTAAAGACGACAGATGTCGCAAAAAAAAGTTCTCCTTTTCAGTTTTATTCGCTGAAAAGTAGACGATACAAAAATGTATAAAATTCCTTAAATTTTTATTTAATTGGGGGAAGTTGAGTATTTTGTATCAAAATATTCTGAGCAAATAAAAAAGCAAAAACATTCTGTTTCAAACAGATGTAGCAAACGTAGAGTATTCTTATTTATTTATTCATTCAATAACAATATCCTCGGGCAAGCCCAATTACAGAGTAAGGACAAACACAGGATAATAATGACAGGTGAGAGAAAAAAAAAATAAAAAAAATAATACAATGCAGTATTAGGGAAAAAAGTAAGCACTCATATACAGGTAGGCACTCACAAAAAGAGACTTACACAAACATTGTATGCGAAGTGAAATATTTCCTATGAATTACCCCGGAGAAAGATTCGTTTTATTTGTCTATTATTTGTGCAGAAAATATCTATGTTTGACTCAATCGAAGAGTATTCAATGATAAGTTGGTTTAATTGTGAAAATTTGTGAGCGTTTGTCCTATGTGGTAATTCATAGAAAAGGCTATTGTTTCTAGAATTTGTTCTAGGAACTCTGAAATTTAGTAGCGATACAATAATATCACATTTAAAAATATTCTATAAGATTGAAGGTATACATTTGTCGACTCCATGAGATTCGGCACCTTCTTTATGAAAAGTACTCAGCAGTGATATATAAATCCACTATCTTGAAGCCAAATTTTAAACTATCAGAAATAATAGGATAAACAAGTTTTCTTTGAAGCCACCCTACCGACTTTTTAATGAAGCTCTTCCTAACGTAGCAGCTTTCCTCAAAATTCTCCTTTATACATCATAAACCGTACTATTAATGTCACAATTCCAGTCGCTATTCAGGGAAATTATTTCGCGCCCCAAGCATATTTAGTTTTTATCTAGACCACTCCGTCAATTTGAAATTCTGAAAATGAACAATTCTTCTCCCGTTCTCAATTCAAATTAAATGGTAATGGATGGAGTGAATGGTTTATTTTGATATCTTGCCATATTTAATTCTGTTAATCAGGGTGAAAATTACCTAACTAATGAAACAGTTTGCATATTAACAACTTAACCTTTCCATGCGCATGGAAGTAATGGTGGTGTACAGTGTGTATATAAGCCCAAATATCAGCCTGGAAGAATGTGAGAGGAGAATGACAGGATTGGAGGACGATCTTAGGGTGTAGGAAGGGGAAAGGAGAGTTAGGAGAAGAATGGTGACAGGTGACTTCAATGCGAAAAATACTGCATGGGGAGGGAGAAAAACGGTCAGGAGAGGAGAGATCCTGGAGGAAGTGTTCACATCCAACAGGTTGGCGGTGCTAAAAGCTGGACTGTTGCCGACCGTGAGGGGTGAGGGGTGACGGTGAGGGCGTGTGATGAATGGCTAGGGGAAAGAGTAAGTAATTGGAGGGAGTTGGAGGATGAGGAAAGCTTGGGTATGTGGAGACGAATATAAAAAGAGGAAGAAATGAGTTAGTGGAGAAGTGGAGATGGGAGTGGGCGAAGGCCTAGACAGAAAGAGTGAGGAAGAAAGTATTGGGAGAGATAGAAAGGGGTTTGGGCATGATGTAAAGAAACTGTATGATGTGTTACAGGGCAGTAGGAGAGAAAAAAAGAGGGGCAATAGGTGGAAGTGGAGAGCTAATTACTGGTGGAATAAGGAAATAGAGAGTCTATGGAGGGAGTGTGAAAAGAAACGAAGACGATTGTTGTGGGTACAAGTAAGGATTGAGGGAAAATGAGGATATAAGGAGAAGAAGTAGGTGCTGGAGCGCAAGGTGGATAGGGAAAGAAGAAGGAAGTGGGAAGTGGGAAAAGGCGTATGAGATAGCGATGAAAAGAATGGGTGGAAATAGGAACGTGGTGCTGGAGGAAGATTGGGAGAAAAAGATTAGATTAGAGAAATTGTTCACAGGGATAGAAGGAGGGCAGGAATTAGAAAGCCCATAATACTATGAGGAAAGGGAGAATTAGAGGGATAAGGCCGGTAGAGAAGTGGGTAGAGAAGAGGAGGAGAAATTTGAAGTTGGAAAAGCCCCATGGATAGATGGCATAAAAGGTGATATTGGTGAAGAGGCTGTTGGATGACAATGGGGAGTGCTTTTTGGAACTATTCAACAGGGTACTAAGGAAGGAAAAGTTCCCGGAAAGGTGAAAGGTGGTCAGGGTGATTCTTGTGAAGAACACAGGATTGGGATGGGAAAAGGGCAGGGGACTACAGGCCCATCAGCCTGCTGTGTGGTTTGGGTAAATTAAGATAGGGGATAATAAGGGTTAGGATTGGGGAGGAGGTTCGAAAGAATGGGCGTTTCAAGGAAAACCAGCATGGGTTTGTTGAAGGGAAATCATGCATTTTAACGCTGGGAAGGGTGGTGGACTTGGTG
>CAJUYH010008188.1:0-15935 GCA_910591685.1 Galerucella tenella | reverse complement strand
CGTCAAATAGGACAATTAACACTTTTTGAACGTGAACACGCATTAACTACCCTAGTTACCATAATTCAAGGTGAAACATTTTCTAAAGATTTAGTACAATTGAAAAACAAAAATTACTTAAAGCCTCAAAGTAAATTGAAATCCTTGAACCCATTCATTGACAAAACTGGAGTTTTGCGAGTCGGTGGTAGACTCCAACATTCCAATCTTGACTATCAAGCCAAACATCCTATACTTTTACCAAAGAGTCACATTTTCACTCATTTAATCATAACTCACATACACAAAATAAACTTCCACCCCGGTACACAATCTACTCTCTCTTTTGTGAGACAGAAATTTTGGCCCATACAGGGAAAATCAGCTGTAAAATATGTTATTCATAGATGCATAACTTGCTATAAACAAAACCCTAAACCTTTACATACTCTTATGGGAAATTTACCTGAACCAAGAATTAACCCATCAAGACCATTTCTTCACACCGGCATGGACTATGCTGGATTTTTTATGATAAAAGATTCGAAATTGCGTAACCGGAAATTCATCAAAGCCTATCTATGCATATTTGTGTGTTTGGCTACTAGAGCAGTGCATTTGGAACTGGTTACCGATTTGACTTCTCAAGGTTTCCTGGCCATGCTTAAAAGATTTGTCTCTCGCCGCGGTTTATGTCAGCACTTATATTCCGATAATGGCACCAACTTTATTGGGGCAAATAGCGAGCTACGTGAAATTTATAAACTTTGTCAATCAACTGAATTTGAAACCTATGCCAAAAATAATATGATTCAGTTTCATTTTAATCCCCCTGGCTCTCCGCATTTTGGAGGTTTGTGGGAAAGTGCGGTAAAATCCTTTAAACATCATTTACGTCGTATAGTATCTGACGAAAACCCCCTTACTTATGAAGAATTTTATACTTTTATGGTTCAGGTGGAAGCGGTGTTAAATTCTCGACCTCTCTTACCAATAACTAATGACCCTAACGACCTCGAAACCCTCACTCCTGGACACTTTCTTGTTGGCCATCCTCTTAACCTCATACCTGACATTGACATTCAAACAACACCGATGAACCACTTCACGAGATACCAGATGTTACAATCCATGGTTCAACACTTTTGGCGCAGATGGTCTACCCAGTATCTACATACACTCCACGAGCGTTCAAAATGGCGTTTTAAAACCGATATGGAAAAGCTTCAAGGATCCTTGGTTCTTTTGAAGGATGACAACAATCCACCATCCAAATGGACAACCGGAAGGATAGTGAGTCTACACCCAGGCAAGGACGGTATCACACGTGTTGTTAGTGTACGTACCTCGAATGGCAATATTTTAAAACGAAGTGTTGTCAAGGTGTGCCCTCTCCCCATATCTGATGAAGATCAAGGACTTCCATAGACTCACCTATATCACGGACATTCGCAGTCAAAAATGGACTTACTTGTGTCAGTAATGAAAATTTACATTATGTACCCAACATTTAAATTATTGAAAGATACCGCAGTACTTTCAAGGGCGGCGGTATGAACAATCTTTTTTATCTAGTTGCTGTTTTAAACATAGCCACCAGCCTAAGGTGCTATCACCATGGTTATATTTTTTGACATAACTGTCAATATACAGTCCACTTATTTTTGTATTGTCATAATAAATAAAATCAATAGAAAAAGCTATTAAAATAAGCTGTTTTCTTTAACTAATCAAAGGATAATTATTCTGATCAAAGAGAAGAATCATATCCACACATTAAAATTTGTCAATAAAAATTTTTAAACTCGTAACAAAATTAAAATTGTAATATGGAAGAACCAATAGATATTTTGTATGAGACTATTGTTTTGTTAACTCATCAGTGTACTGTTCTACAATATTTAAGAAAAAACATTTAACACGTTCAAGTCATTTTAAAACGTATGCACCTACGCCTATGGTAAAATGAATCGTAAAACGATCCGTTCAAGGTTATCAAAAGCTCTGGAAATTTATGAATGAAATTTATGAGAGATACTACTGGTTGATTCATATACTGTGCTGATATCATTTCCTATTCAAAATATGAGTACATACTTCGAGACATATGTGAACAATGTGAATATATTGAGAATTCCAATCCGTATGTTCATCAGCCCATGTCAATCATACATACATATGAACTTGTGTTAATAGAACTCAAAAGTCAACGCAGACGTAAATTAACCTAGTGTGATCTTCGTTTTGGTATTCAATAACAGCGTTTGAGAAAAACGAAAGATCAAAATATCTGTCGTTTAATATATAGTTATCTATGTACCAAGGCAGTAAAGTGATTCTTTATCGGACGAGTCTGAAATTATGAGACGAGCGAAGCGAGGCGAATAACAGGCAAGTCCGATAAAGACACTCTACTAATGTGGTGCATACATAATTTTATCGGCAACTGCTCAGTATTCAGATTATAAACAACTGAGGTATATTTCATTGCATTTAATTATGACAAAAAAACAGCACATATAGAACAAATCTACTTATTATTTGTTATATTTGAATTGAAGGTACACCCTGAAGCATTATAAAATGAAATTCCTGGAGTCAAAGGAGTTCCAACAATAATTTGTTATAAATAAATCGCAAGAAAACTATTATCGAGCCGTAATAGGGAGAAGCGTGACACTGACAGATGATGATTTTCGAGTAATGTCAAAGTCAAAATACTTCACCTGCCGCATTTTACTTTACCTGCCGTATATGCGGCAGATAAAGTAAAGAAAGGTAAACTGTTTGTCTACTTCCGGAAACCAATCTGATAATTGGATGCTTTACTGACGGTTGGCGATAATAGTTATTCATGTACCAAGGCAGTAAAGTGATTCTTTATCGGACGAGTCTGAAATTATAAGACAAGCAAAGCGAGGCGAATAACAGGCGAGTCCGATAAAGACACTTTACTGACGTGGTGCATACAAAATTTTATCGCCAACTGCTCAGAATTCAGAATATATGAAACTGAAGTATATATCATTGCATTTTATTATGACAAAGTAAATGACACATATAAAATAAATCTACTAATTATTTGTTATATTCATACACCCTAAAGCATTATAAAAGTTGATTCCTGAAGTCAAAGGAGTTCCAACAATAATTTGTTATAAATAAATCGCAAGAAAACTATTATGGAGCCGTAATAGGGAGAAGCGTGACACTGACAGATTATGATTTTCGATGTCAAAGTCAAAATACTTTACCTGCCGCATATGCGCAAGTGCGACAGAAAAAGTAAAGGAAGGTAAACTGTTTACTTCCGGAAATAAATCTGATATTTGACGGCTCTACTGACGGCTGGCGATAAAAAAAATTTATTCCGTAATTATTTTCCATTAAGGTAGGCGAAAATAGTATATTATACACCAAGATTATGAAGGCTAGTATTATTGACCGAGAACCAAAATTCTCTAGTGGCTTTGCCCAGAGCAGAATAAGCTGCGAGGTTTATAAATGTCTTCACCACCATGGTGTATATACAATGTTTTCCCACTACTAGCCAAATTTAAGACAAAAATTGAAAATAAATCAAACGAACCACGAGAAGCGTTTACCCTGTCGTCTGACTGACAAGGACATTGTCAGTTTTCGATATATTATGAACGTACTCGTTATGTCATCAGTCATTTTTGATTGAGCGCGAATTTTAAACTAATGGCACTTTTATTCAAATAATTTTATCTTGATAGGTAATTTCAAACAGCAAATATGTTAAAGACAATCTCCTGGGTATACAAAAGTATGTTGCAGAAATTTTTGTTGAACTACTATCCCTGAATTCTCAAAATATTTGAATTTGTCAATTATTGACCTAGGTTAATGATAGAAAATTATTAACCAGTAATAGAGAAATTCAGCTTCCCAGTTGGACTTCACAACTAGTAGAGGAAAAAATAAATCACAGATATAACCTTGGCGAATAAAACAATTATAATTTTTAACATGAATTCAATATTATTAAACTAGTACCCTTAAAACAATTAGCATCCAGTTAAGGAGTATTTATATATTAGTGAAGTCATATATTTGTTAGAGTGCATGGAGGGGGACGGAGTTACTTGAAGCGATGGGATAATCAGGACGCTCAAGTTTATTCAAACTAATTAACTAGATTTACTAATCCCGGGAGATGTTTCACGATTTCGAATACCTTAAAAGGCAGAGCAAATACGTGTGGAAACTAGAAAAATTGCTGGAGAAAAGTTAAAAAAAACCAAATGGAGGCGTAGGAGAGTTATATTTATTTTTTCTCTAATTTTTTGGGAATCAAACCCCAATAATGTTTTTTATTTCGACGTTTCGGTAGCGTTCCAGCTACCGTTGTCAAGATTGACTAGACATTAAATAATTTTTGGTCCCTATCTGACACAACGAAAAAAAAATTTGACAACGGTAGCTGGAACGCTACCGAAACGTCGTTATAAAAAATAAAAAAAATTATTGAGGTTTGATTCCCAAAAAAAAGGATAAGTAATGCCATAAGGAGCTTACAGAAGAGAATTATATTTGTACTAGAATGGGTCGCTTGATGCTAAATCAGGTTATTTGAGTTCACAGTATCATATTTTCGATCAAATTTTTTTTTATTAAAAAATGCTACACAGGCAACTTATTGTAATACATTGAAAATCAGTCAATCTTTACATTTTTGATAACCATGGAATTCTTAAACAACTTAAGTACTTAATATTTTTGCTTTCAACTGTATTTCTTGAAAATATTGCCAGAAAAAAATAATTTCCTGAATCGTTGGTTTATTTAATAAACCAGTTTACTCGAAGATACGTTCCCAGACCTTTAAGATACTACGCATTATTTTAAAAAACGTTTTTGACACAATGGAGAACTTGAAAATATGCTTCTCATATCTGTTGCCATAAAGTTATCCAGGTCTGTATAAAAAGAACCTTTCAGGGTAAAATACGTCCTTCTTAATGGAGCCATTTGTTTTATATGACAATATCAGAGTTTATGAAAACGTTCACTTTCCTTTATAAATGAACTTTTTAATGCACAAGGCTACATATAATTATTTAGTCCAGTAAACAGACAGTTTTTTATTATTTTGTTTCAAATTATATCATAGGAAATCCAAAATAAATAGAAAATAGTAGGTTATATAACTGATGCGCAAAGCGTTATTTCCCACGAGTGAAGAAGTTTGTCGCAAATCTAGCGAGTGGGAAAAGTGAAACACAATACTTTTTTTTCAACCACATTTATGTAGAGAATGAATAAAAAAATCAGTTGAATGTATAATGAATTGTAACATTTGAACAATTCTGTATTACTATTATATTATTATCATTTTGATATTGGTTAATAATTCCTAAAATAATGCTTAATAGGTTCATGTTTTTATAATTAATAAATTAAATAAATAATGAAATAAATAGTTTACTCACTTTTGGTTTAAATTTAAGAAAATTGTTCACCAATCAGAAATTCACGATACTGGTTGAATTGTCAAAAAAAGTTGACAGGTCATAGGTAACTTTGTTTGACATTTCGGTGCGGAAAAGTGCCATAGCGTGTACTTTTCGCATTACTTTTCAACGGTTATCAAAAGAATTAAGAAAAGGCCTGCTTTAAGTGAAAAAATGTGTGTAGAAAAACGTGTTTTGTATAGTGGTTATAGAAAAAGGAACTTTCCTATTATGCTTCTGCTTGGTAGTAATGTGTCTGGATTTACGTACTCCTTAACTGCTTATAACTCAATTTCTACGTGTAACAAAAATACCAAGCCAGTTTATTCACTGTACAGCAAGTACTTTCAATTATTAAAACATTATTTGGAGCTTAAAAGGGCTTCACTATACAGTGTAGTATAGCCTCTCCAGTAACATGAAAATAATCCAGGCTTCTGAGAGCGCACATTCAGAGCTTTCTACATTTCTTCACTCACCTTGGTACAACTATTTGAGGTTTTTGAAAAATTTCGTTCTTTATTTTAATATATTTTTTGTTATATACGAACACCCTATTACTTCGTATATACTAGCTTAAATTCAGTTAGAGAACGAACAGGCAATGCAGTTGTATCGTAAACAGAGTTTAGTTGTAGTTTTAGCTGTTTTCGAAAAAAACGTTGTCCTTCGTCGACCATTCTTTTTGGATATGTTTTTTCCTCCGATTGCTGCAAACTATATAAACTTGCAAACTATATTCGGTTAGTGTTTTTGAGACAGTTCAAAATTATTCTGACAACTCAAGTTTCAATGTCTTAATTCACGTCGTGCCCAGATCTACAGATTTTTGGTTTCATACGTATTATAATAGAGAAAGTGTAAAGGACTAGTCAAAGTACATAAAATATCCGTAAAATGCCACAAAAGATGCAAAAAATTTGAAAATTCAAAATTGAGTATTTAAAAGGGTTGTGATTAACATGAAAAAAACTTTACGATGCTAGGCATGTAATATTCCGGAAAATCGTTAAGTAAATTTTTCACTCTAATTGTTTAAATAATGAAATTACAGGAAAATATTTGGATCGAAAATTTTAGCTAATACATTTATCTACAAAATTTGTCTGAACATTTTTCATGTATGTGCATTATTTTTCAAAATATACGAGATTTCCCTAGTAGTATTTTTGAGCATCAATTTTCATGTTTTTAATCTTACGATATTAAGTAAACAATGACATCACGAAAAAAAATTCATATGAAAGTCGTAGTTACGCGCGAACGGCCCAGGAACCAAATTTATTAACCACCCCACTTAAAAGTTAATATTTTTGAGCTTCTAACATTCTGAAAAAATAAATAAACACATGTAAAATGTAGAGAAAGATGTCAGCTTTCAGATAAAAATACTTTTCGATTTGGAAAAGTAGATTTTTTAACTGTAAAATCAGTTTCTTCATGAAAAACTAGAGCTAAAAAGTCAAAAAACAATTATAATTCTTATTTAATTAATACGTAATCCAGCGATAATTTCTTCTAGATTTAGCAATGCAAATGAGCATAATACATTGTCATTATAAAAGCAAAGCCATCAATATTTCGAATTTTAAACAAATGCTTCTTAAAAATTTGTTTTTTTTGCATGCTCAATTTTACTTGTTTTTTTAGACTTTTTTTAGACAATCAATTATATCTTTTTTCGAAATTAATATGATTTGATGAAAATTTACCACTGAACACTTTGAAGTGTCTACTTTCAAAACTACTACACAGTTTTTCTATAAATATCAGATTTTTTAAATAATAGACAATTATTATTTTGATTTATTATGATTTAAACATTTTCCTGTATTTTCATTATTTAAGCAGTAAGCATTAAAAAACCAAACAAAAAAAATTCACTCAACTTCCGGGAAATTGCATGCCTAGCATCGTAAAGTTTTTCTCATGTTGGACACAACCCTTTTAAATACTCAATTTTGAACTTTCAAGTTTTTTCATTTTTTGTGAAGTTTTATGTCTACTTTGACTAGGCTACTTGGAGTATTTCGTCGACTGTCTCTCTGCATCCCTGTCTATTGCTTGTGGCGCTCGCAACGTTTCTTTGTTAGTCTCTCTGCTTGCACTTAATATTGAAGCAGCAATAAGTATGATATTTTTTTGACGAGGCAACCTAATACTATAGGATATGAAATAAGATAAGATCCAACCTGTAATTTCTCGAATACTGAAATACTATCTCGAATAAATGAAAATTAAAAACTTTGCCACACCGATTTCGCTCTCAGACTACTGGTGTAGTGACTGGTCTATGTGAAGCAGCACAGTAAATCATTTTTATCATCGGTCACTTACAAGAAGTGAAAGGATGGCAGTTTTAAATTGCTTCGACCTTATCGAGACGCATATCAATTTCCGTAAGGAGCTACAAATATTTGTTTCTAAGAACAACCAGATTCGCACTTCTCGAGGGTACGAAAACACATTTTTTGTTTCCTTGACTTTATTTTATCGAGGCAAGGACCAATAAAAAATTATGTCTTTCTTATTACTTTTTTCAAAATGATTCTTTTGAATTGTATTACAATTGTTGTGGGTTTTTATTAA
The DNA here is from genome assembly GCA_910591685.1 of Galerucella tenella. Taxonomy (NCBI): domain Eukaryota; kingdom Metazoa; phylum Arthropoda; class Insecta; order Coleoptera; family Chrysomelidae; genus Galerucella; species Galerucella tenella. The sequence goes on along the minus strand of CAJUYH010008188.1, from coordinate 7,890 downwards.
CTGTCCTTGTCATAATTCATGAATTATTATGAAAAATGTATGGATCCAGAAACCTTCAGTAGGCACAGTGGGGTCCTATAGACCCCAGCAGTCCTATAATTGTGGCTAACTGTTAAATTAGAACAGCTATTTCCGCGTGGCTCTATGTTAATTCAAGTTAGGGTATGTCCCACCTCTAGCCTACAGTACACGATACAATTTCAATTAGTTATCAGTGAGCAGCGATTTGAAGTGCGTGTGGGGTCATCAAGACCCCAAGGTGCCTTTTATGTAACATAATTTAATTAGTAAAATTTAATTGGTAAAATTAGTAAAATTAAATTTCTAAAATTATTTTTGGTTTTTCTTATAATATGGGTATTTAGTTTTATAAGTGAGTAGAAAAAAAAAATTTCTCCTTTTTTTTATTACTGGGGCATAATAAAAAGACTTGCATTTATTTTATTGGTAAAATTATACCTTTAGTTCAAAAATGTTCCTTAATTCTAAAGTTTACGTAAATAAAATATTATTTTTATATAACACCTTTCTGTTTTCATATTCATCCTCGTTTAACATGTTTTTTCTTACAAAAGTTACGTAGGTCAATAAAAAATATGATATAAAAATTGGGGTCGCAGAGACCCCATGATGCCTGGTAATGCATTAAAAATTAAGGTTCCCACTGAAGGTCAAGACTTTGATTGGTGACACGCACGTTGGTATTTTATAGCGCAGTGGGTTGATATCAGCAATACGTAAGTAAGGAGTGCTATACTAAACATCATATACAGATTCGGTAAATGATTATGTTCCGTATTGGGAAATATAGAATTCGATAGATGGCGCTCTGAAATGTCAATGTCATCTTAGCAACGAGTAAAACAAATCAGCTGCCGTATAAGCCCTTTGATATTTAAGTAATTTTATTTTGCTGTTTTAGTTATTTTCAGTGTGTGTTCTTTGATTGTGCTTTAGTATTGTGTGTTGTTGAACTAAATTTTGACTCCTGATATTTTTATTTTTTGAGTAATAAGTATGGTTGATATTTGTGAAAAATACAAAAAGCGTTCAATTAACTTTTTAGTTTTAGGTCTGATCTTGTGTTTTTATTTTATTTTTGATATAGTCATATCTACAAAAGTTGTAGGGAAGGTACGTTTGTATTGAGTAATATTTTGAATTTTTAATACAGACTTATTTTCTCTTTGATCTGCAATGAAAACAAATAATAGAATAATATAATCTCTGATTATATAGGTATCAGTGGCAGCTCTTGAACTTTTTGAGAGAGGAGGCTGGATATGAAACGTTTTTGTGTGTATACTTTATGCAGCCAATTAATTCAACCTTCGCGCAGCGGCCGTACCAGCTACCAATTCTCTAAAATTACCTTAGTTAACTGAATTTTCAGCTTTATCGTGCCCTTTGAAAGCCAAATCTTGGGATCATAATACAACAAGAAATCAAATATATTTTTTTAAAACTTCGCGGATGTCTTTAACTGTATGGTTATTATTTTTTATTTCGCGTGTACAAGCGGAGTCAATCACATTAACAATATTTTGTTTACCGGTTAATTCAAACTCAATACTTGATATAATATGTTCCTGGGATTTTTCATGTCTGTCTAGACCGCGAGATAAATTTTTTAAATCATTATAACTCAAGCGCCCCCAGCATGAAGAATTATCATTGTAAAGAGTAATCAATTCCAACAATATAATTTATTGTGTACCTCAGATCCCTTTAACCATGAATATTTTTTATAATTGTCAGTGTTAAATCATTGATTTTGTTACTTACCTGTTAACACTAATCCCTTCAAATCCGGTAGGGGCCATTTATTAAAAAAAACACTTTTTCATTATACGTTAATCCACTAAATGGATTTTCTAGAAACTCAGCAACTAAATCACTAGCACAAGAACTCATTTTAAATTTGAATAATTTTCCAAATAGATTAATTATTCTAACCGTACTTCGCGTGGCGTCACTTAATTATTCCCGCTAATCATATAAAACAAAACAAACCCGCGAACCCACGCTCGTATTCGTGGTTCGTACTTCGTATATCATCGCAATTACGAAAGGCTAGCCCATAGAGAGTGTTGCCATTTTCGCGTTTTTGACGGTATTAACAATTGGGATTGTGAAATTAAAAAAATTTCGATAAATGGGAAATAAAATGAAGAATAATCAACAAAATATTTCTGGTGCTATTTGCTAGATAAATTGTTGGGGAGGCTGAGCCTCCTTAGCCTCCTTCGAGGAGCCGCCACTGATAAGTATATTACCTCAGAAATGATGACAGTTCAGTTAAATAGAAAAACACAGTTTTAAACTTGTCACTGACACATAATTAAACAAATAAAGTACGAATTTACGGTAATTACGTTGACTTGCATATAATACAAAAACAATGCAAGACGAATTATTTTACTCGTTGCGACAGTTACAATTTTTTCCGCCAGATGTCTCATTGAATTCTACTCCGCCCAATAGCCATTCTGTGAGTGGAAGAGAGGAAGCTATAGAATCACAGAGAGACAATGTCTATAATAGAGAAGTTAGCTTTTCGTGGAGAGGGAATATGCTGTTCTCTCTTGGACATATATAATTCAATTTATAGTGTTCGCACTGTTGCTTCTATGAGATTCCTACATATGAAAGATAAATATTCGCTGAACCTGTATATTTGTTTGGTCTACGGGTACATTCGGCGATTTGAGAGAGCTATTGTTCAAAGTTTTCATTAATTCTGATCATCGATAGATTGACTCTGTTTAATTAACTAAAGTTTAGATTACTCTATCATTCATCATGAACTGTGTTTACTTTGCTTATAATACATTCTATAATTATCTTTATGATCCAGTCAACTTCATGAGAAATTCAAATTAACCACCCACCGTGCTCCTCATTGTTGACTTACTTTGAATATCCTATAAAACTTGGTATATGGGAGCAATAATAATAGGCATACCGTAAAATCAGCGGGCGGTTAGAAAGGGTGTGATATAACTGAATTAACCAGGTTATATTGATGGAGTTTAGTTTATCAACATTTTTATACTGAAAGTCAAATTATTAACTATTGTTATCAAAAGTTATCATGATCTTGTTTGAAGCGAGCATTTTACATAGAGATCTAGAAAAAAGTCACATTTTATTGGCTCTTGTCAGCCTGTTAGGGGATTCTTTACAGTTTTTCACCAGTCTAGACCTGGTTGTTGGATTACTGATAGATTTAAGGAAAGTCTGGCTGTCAGTGAATATTTTATTGTGTTGTCCGATACAACTAGTATCAGACCCTTTCGGAGGAGTGTTTGGATCCTTACCCGTACACTTTCATCCCAGTCCATTCTTTCACTTTCCAACCGTCTGATATCATTGAATATTACATTTTTCAAGCCTGGTGATTCTGTTGGTGTCCCGTTTCTTCGTGTCACTGAATTCCATTTACATTTTCATCATATCATCCAGTGGCATCTCCCAGCATTTCTATTTTCTTAGATTAGGTTAGGTTAGGTTAGGTTTGTGGTGAGTGGGTCTATAAGGCACTCCACTGCGACTCACAAGAGTCTATTGTGGCTCACACCTTTTCTTAGAACTAGTCTTAACGTTAGGTTGGAGCGCTGGGGGGTCGCGACGCAAAAGATCTGGCCGTTACGTTACGTTGTTACGTTATGTGCCTTGAGCGCGTGAGCTCTCGCGCTCTCTCCTCAGTCTCAGAGCTAGTCTCTCATCGCAAAATGTTGATTGTCAGCATACATTGTATTATTAATTACAATTATTAGAATACTTAATATGTACTTTGTGCCTATCAACTTAATGATAATATTTTTATAATTAATACTACTGTATATTTTTGTTGAATGAAGTTTCATCCAGAGTAAAATAAATTCATATATTAATATGTGTATTTATTTATTAATTTGAAAAATTATTGCTTAAAAGGAACTGAAGTTCCTACCGTGTGTCCCGCGACACGTTATTCAATTTTTAAAGCAGGAAGGTTTTTTCTTCCTTGTCTGTCTTGTTCTTCCCAAAGCACTCCCCTCCTACTACATATGTATCTAGTAGAGTTAAGCAAATGTAAATTTCCCCAAAATACCATGCTTTGTTTTTTGTTTTGCTTTGCTTACCCTTTTATAGTGGTTGATGATTAAAAATTCAATAAATACAAATGAACCTCCAAATTATGAAACTTTTATTCACAAAATAGTTATTTATGTAACTAGTGTGTAAAGTAGCCTTTTTTTGACGAATGTGAATATTGTCGCATGAGCCGAAGGCGAATGCGACAATCACATGAGTCGAAAAAAAGGTCTTTACACACAAATTGCATACAATATTTTTTCTACTAGCGAATATTTAATTGAAATACAAAAGTTTAATAGTAATTTTCTTTACGCACTAGTGCGTAAAGAAACATACTTTACGCACTAGTGCGTAAAGTAAGTTAAATTTTTCTTTAGAAGAGTCTTTTTATAATAATCTAAAATAACATCATAGTTTTATAAAAATATTCAATTCCTAAATATAAAATACAATTGCTTACTCTAGGTATAGTCGGAAGATCTCAATTTAAATTTTAAATGTCAGATTCAATTCACAAAGAAATGTCAGTCACTCACCGCCAACTTATACCTATTTACCGTATTATTTCCAGTACTCAATAATTATTTAACAATAATTATTAGGTTACTTTACCGAATTCTATTGGTTTCTATCTCCAATTTATGAAAAAAACTTAGATTTAATATCTGTTTATTATACCTATATTTTTATAAGACTAGATATCTATAACTACATACATATTGGACTTTTTTCTTTACGCACTAGTGCGTAAAGTAAAACTCTTTACGCACTAGTGCGTAAAATAAAGTTTTACGCACTCGAAAATGTGTCTAAAGTAGGTACTTTACACACGGTAGTAGAAAAAATATTTTATTATTTTATTCGCTTCTCCACAACTTCGCTCATGGTCTTGTACCTGCTGAATCTGACAACCTATGCATATAGAATGCTACGCATATTTCCCATGTCGGAAACTATTTTCATTTTATGATTTTCGATTTCCACTTTGCAAGTCTAAATAGCATCTTTTCGTATAGATTACTTAGAATATCAATGGAAGCAATATTATATTACATTTAGTTTGTTTCCATCTGTATCTGTATCTGTAGAGTAGGGAGGGTGAGTGTGTAGGCTCACAGCACTTAGGCCACATGTGACCCATTGTACATCCTCCCGAGGAGTTGTCCTCCTAGGTCATTGTCCATCCTGTCCTTCTCAGGAAGGTGGTCAGGTCACTAGGAGACATCTCCTTTATATCGGCAGGTGTAGGCCAAGACTCACCGAACACACACTCTCTTATTGACGATAACTCCGGACACTCGCATAAGACATGCCTGACAGTTTCATCTTCCTGTTCACACATCCTGCATAGAGGTGTGTCCACTAGCCCCATAGTATGGAGGTGTTTACTTAGTTGACAGTGACCAGTCAGAAATCCTACTGTTAAACGTAGGTTTTTCCTGGTCATCGCCAAATATTTCTTCGGCGCCAGCTTCCGAGGGTCGCCCAGGGTGATCCTGGCAAAACTGCATCCTTTGATTCCATCCCATCTCTCAAGGGATTGAGCATGGGTGTAACGTTTGGTTAGTTCCGCAATTGTCGAAGTCGTTAGGCCGTAGGTGTCACTGGGTCCTAGAATTTTCAGTCCAGCGGCTTCCCTGGCTAAAGAATCAGCAATGCGATTTCCTTTACTCCTGTCGTGCCCTTTAACCCACCTCAGGATAATGTTGTTATCTGCCGAGACGTCAGCTAAATCTTGGTGGCACTCTAGTACTAGCCTCGATATAACACGTTGTCTGTTCAAGGCTAATAGGGCTTGTCTACTATCAGTGCAGATTATTATGGTTTTGCCAGAAATTCCTCTTCTGGTTAGTTCTTTTGTGGCAATTGAGATACCAGCCAGTTCTGTTTGAACCACGCTGGTATTGTTTCCCATTCCCCACTTAATCTTGAGGCTCAGTGCTCTCGAGTAAACTCCACAGCCTGAGCCTTCTTTCATTTTTGAACCATCTGTATATATGCGTATTGCATTTGCAGCATCTGGCTCTGTGTTCTGTTTTATTTGAATTTTGTAGGGTTTGTTAAACAAAAACCTGGGTTCAATTGCATCGTTGGCTGCCTGCAGGAGAGGTAGCGCAGTGAGCGCTTCCTTCCATAGGCTCAACCTCAATTGGCCCATTCCTACTTCGGGGTTTACACCAGCCGTGCGCAATCGTACCATTGCCATTAACGCAACCTCCTTGACGTGTAGGTCCAGAGGGGTCAGACCAGTAATTAGTTCCATTGCTGCAGTTGGTGTTGTTCTCATGGCTCCTGTGATGTTCAAACAAGCCATTCGCTGTATTTGATATAATTTTTGGATGGCCGTTGCTTGTAGAACCTTCGGTCCCCATGCAATTGCTCCATACGTTAACATGGGTCTTATTATTGCAGTGTAGATCCAGGTGACCACACGGGGTGACAGACCCCATGTGCGTCCCACTGTCCTCCGACACTGTTCATAAGCCACATATGCTCTTTTTGCTCTGTTGTGTAGATGAGAGTTCCATGTTAGTTTCCTGTCGAGGGTAATACCAAGGTATTTCACCTCTTCCGAAAAGTTTAGTTTGCTTTTGAAGATTTCGGGAGGTTTCAAACCCGATAAACTTCTTTTCCTGGTGAAAAGGACCATCTCAGTCTTTCTGGGATTGATCGACAATGAGTGTTCCTTACACCATTTTTCAATTAATTTAAGCCCATCCTGCGCTCTATCGCACAGTGTGTTCACAAATTTGCCAGTCTGCAAGATAACTATGTCATCTGCGTATGCAATTGTGTAGAATCCATTGTTGTTGAGGTGATTAATCAGGGTGTCTAGGACTATGTTCCACAGAAGGGGTGATAAGACTCCTCCTTGTGGACATCCCCTCATGACCAGTCCTCTTACTGTGATGTCTTCTACACTGATACTTATTGCTCTACTAGAGAGCATCTTGAGTATCCATTCTCCTACTACCAGAGGTACATTCCTGGAGTTGAGTTGTTGGGTAATTGTTGGAAAGGTTGTTTTATCAAACGCTCCCTCGATATCTATGAATATACCCAGGGTGGATTCTTTGTTGTCCAATGATCTTTCGATTCTGCCAACCACTTGGTGAAGGGCCGAATCAGTGGACCTTCCCGGAGTATATGCATGCTGATTTGGATGAAGTGGGTTGTGAACTAGCACTTCATCTCTTATATACCGCTCGCATAACCTCTCCATTGTTTTTAAAAAGAACGATGTGAGACTAATTGGTCGGAATGCTTTTGGTAAGGTGTAGTCCATCCTACCTGGTTTGGGTATAAATACCACTCGTACTTCTCTCCACTTACTGGGAATATACCTCAGAGCTAAAGAGGCTCTGAAAATTCCAACCAGGTGCGGCATAAGAGTATCCATTCCCCATTGAAGTAGGGCTGGTCTTATTCCGTCAGGTCCTGGTGACTTGAAGGGGGAAAAGCCCGATATGGCCCATCTTATCTTGTCCTCATCAATTAGTGCACTAGCAGATTGCCAGTCATATTGTGAGGGTGTTGTTGATACTTCCGTCCAGTTTGACGTTCCAGGAAAGACAGAACCTGGGAAGTGAGTTTCCATAAGAATCTCAGCGCTCTCTTGAAGGTTGGCGGCCTTGTCGCCATTTTCCCTTGTCAGGATGCCGATACTCTTATGGTGGTCGTTTGAGAGTGCCTTCTGTAGCCTAGAAATTTGTGGGAAGTCTTCGACTGTCTCACAATAGGCTCTCCAGGCTTCTCTTTGCTTTTGTCTGCAGACTTTTTTGAACTCTTTGAGGTTGGCTTTATATA
>CAJUYH010008187.1:0-15937 GCA_910591685.1 Galerucella tenella | reverse complement strand
GTTAAAATCGCGAAAATGAGGCCGTACTCTCATAGCATAATTACTTTTGAATGGTGGCCATTAACTGTCAATATTGTCATAAAAAGCACTTTTTGTTGGCAATACTGACTTTAAACTGAGCTCCTTTGAATTCCTCCTCTACATATCATCTTCTATCCTACCATCAGTAAATTACATTAAAAATGTCACCTAGACTATGTAAATAGTTCGGGTAAGAATATTTCTAGTTTCGAAAATTCATAGAGAGTTATCAGAAAGGTTATCAGTAACCCAACTAGAAGAATGGAATTCTAAGAGGACTGAATTGTTGTAAAACTGTCGAATACGGTTGTTTTAAGGACTGTTTGTTTTTATTGAACCTTTGGTTGCGATAATTTTGTTTTAAAAAAAAAATTGTATTAAATTATTTTATAGTGACTTTTACAATATATGCTATAACGCATTATACGATCATTTCTTTTAAAATGATATAATACCTCATAAGCAAGTTTATACAATATCAAAAATATAATTTTATAAGACTTTTATACCTATCGTATAGGTAAGAGTTCTAAAATATACTATAAAACTAACAGCTACAACATCACAAAATAGTCACTTAAGCTTGTCTTATTGAAGCTGTATAATGTTAAATAATAAATATTGTATAGCATTCAATTGCCTTGCATTATAAAACACTTTTTAGTTGAATAGTGCCTAAATATTCTTCGTTAAAAAACAGTTATCGTATGAAGTGATAAACTATTAAAATCATAAAAAAAAGTTTTTTAGTATCTTCTATTTTATTATTATTTTTTAAGTATCTACTTGAAACTTAACCAGAATTGAAGCGCTTCATTTTCTTGCCAAATATATACATATATAATCTATCAGTAAAATTTTCGGCGCATCAAAATTTGTGCTATCAAACCATCCAAATGAAATTAGAATTTTTACTATCGATGTCCGCCCAAGCGGCCCAAGTCGTTTTGATAAGTCTCCATTTCTACAAATAAAATGTAGGATGCACGTTCAAATTGAAATATAATTTGATTCTGATATGCTTCAGTAAAAAATGAAATGCTTTTATAAACTGCTAGATCACAAGATGTTTCCATTGTGCTCTAAATAACAGCATTATAAAAAAGTATATTGCATCTTACAACCATTTTGTAAGACCTTCATAGTGCCGCTTCAATTCCATTTTATAGATGTGACTACATGACACACTATTAAATCATTTTATAGTAGCTGTATGAATGATTATAAAACAGTCGATTAAGAGTTGTATAAAATTTTAATAGAACAGTTGTATAAAAATGGACCCTTTTTAGTTGTATAAGGATCATTTAATTGTTTTGTAGACCTTTATAAGAATTTTAGTATCCTATTAGATATATCTTGTATTTGTTTATACAAACCTTATAGAATTTAAATTGCTACTTGGGAAGGTCTCCAAAATACGCCCGCCGTGCCCTGTATACCCATGTCAATTTGCGATAGAAAATTATTTGTCACGTTTCTGTTTTTACGCTATACCGGAATAGGTTGGGAAATAAATAAGTAAATAAAAATCAACCTATTCCCTGAGTAATAATATTTTTATTTTAGACCCAACCCCTCGTTGAGTTTAATAAGCATCAAATCTTTTATTCCACCTCATAAAATGCAATCGTACCAATAGAAAAATAAATCCTTCGAAGTGTCTAATATGTCGCATTCAAGCTTTATTATTTTTTCTACTACTAGCCACCTTTTGTATAAAGTGTTGTACAAACGCAAGTAGGCCAGACTTTATGTCTATGATCGATACAAATTCTCATTGGCTTACGGATCATTTCTTTGCTATTAGTAGGGTTGTTATTTTTTATGGGACTCGGTTAGTCAATGCGTTGCGAAACAATTCGTGACAGACCGACTTCGCCAAATACGGGTTCGTCTCTAGATTTTTATCTTTGTAATGGGTTTCCTGACTTTCCGTTTATCATAGTACAGTAAAAACCTCAAAACTCTTAGAAGCAGATATATATGATAAAACATTACATAATTTATTAAAAAAACTGACAATTGATTGATTATTATCATTCAAAAATAGATTGAATGTTCATTTCCAATAAATCCCAAGCAAAATTCACACCTGAATAATAATATTGGACAGTTAGTTGTGTCAACTTTGTTTTGCTGGAACTCTTTGCTTTCTAGTAAACGTCGAATTCGTCTTTGTTGTCACACTATTGTTAATTTCAACTGCTTTTCTTTTCCTTTTATTTCTACTCCCAAATATTTATATCTTCTCACTTGTTCATTTTCTTTTCTTTTTAATCAACTGCTGTTTCGGTTATGAATCGATGGAATACAGAATGTCATACGACAATACGTTCCGCCAAAATAACACTGGATAAGTAGGTACAATAGGTACAAATCGGTGGAAAAGGATATAGATTTCAAAAGGCTCAAAGCTAAGTGAATATAGTCAAAATATGTAACCGAAATAAACAGTGAAGTACGGAAAATAATAGGAAATGTTTCAGGATTGAAATAACCAAGAAGATTATCTCGACTGAACATTATTAATGCAGGCATCAGACCGTGTTCCAGATTTCCTATATTCTTTTGTAAATCCATTATTACTAAATCATCTCCAAAATCATTCTCTGATATATTCACTTTTCTCACATGTCTTTGTTTCACGTGTAGTTTTGTCAATTTTTCAATTATTTCATCAAAGAAAATTAAGGAATATACCTTAATGCGATTTTTGGAAATGGAACGAGATTTTGATAAAGTTTTAATGAAGAAGTTATTGAAAAGTCTAGAAGGAAGGAAAGTGAAATACAAAACAATGAGCATAATAAGAAACATCTACAATATACAAAAATAAAGCATCAGAACCATCTTCAACTCCAGAAGTATTTAGCGCTAGGTGCTCTTATGTCTTCTTATATACAACACGCCTCTCACCACGTTACATGGAATCAAAAATACATTCTGTATGTCTTCACTTTGTTCATTCATCTTTAAAATGTTGATTTTATCGCATCCATTGTAATGATGAGATTTTAAGCAAGTTTTCTTTCATATCTTACCCAGCAAAGCTGCAATTTTATACACATTCGTTACAATTTTCAATTTAGAAACCCCGCTCACAGCTTTTATATGCAAATTTATTGTAGTCCGTTTCCACGATCCTGGGATTAAAATTCTACAGATTTGTTCTACTGTTTTTTGAGAACTTCATTCAGCACTAGTAATAAAAACTTCATCAGATGAGTTGAATATTAAACAATACGTTTGTGAAGTTAACAAGAAGGAAAGAAAGCAACTAAATACAAGGATATAAAAGATTAACATAACAATTTTTATAGTTATTAGTTATTATGGATTAGATTTAATGAGGTGGATAAATGGTCTATTTCTCCTCCTGTTCAGAGTGCGTTTTTCTTAAATCATTCTTTCTTCTCAATAGTGTTATGATCTCAATTCATAACTCGACAAATTGGACAGATAGAACATTTTAATGATCGCAAAAATCGATTCAGGGTAGAATTTTACCTCTATGAATGAATTTTTCAAGCATTAGGAGAGTTACCAATATTATCAATAATATAAACCTATTTTATTTTTCCCAACTTCACCCTCTTCCCATGTAGCCAATTAGCCTCGGCAACTTTTCACGATGGTACGGTGACTTCTTATCGCCTAGTACAAGAAGCTGCACATTCGACAGACATTTCCACTGGTAGAAGTTGCGTTCTGTAATTTCTCAATTCTTCAGTGTCACACAAACCAGAAAAAAAATTCTACAATAAACTACTACTGAATTGAAGGTCAATAATAACGCACAGGATTCGAGAGGTCTTCCGTGGTTTTCCAGTTATCCTTTACAGGAAATTTAGCTACAGCTGTGTCTATAGTGAGCACAATCAGAGAAACAAACTGAAAGTGGATTCATTTTTAATACCGGTTAAATTTGAAATAGTAGTTCACCTAACTCGCGTGCGTGTTCGGCAAAGTCACTTCACGCACGTGTTAGGTATACTATTTTTTCTACTAGTATGCGGAAAAGAACCCAAATTGAATACAGATCAACAAATTAGTTTTATTATTTGACATCCATTTGATGTGGCTGACAAAGCCATTGAAAAATTCTTGAAAAATACGTTTTTTTATAGAACATTACAGCAGAATTCTAATGGACTTCTTAATTTTTCAGTCTTTTGGTAAACTACAACCATACAAATATATATTTTAAATATTCAAATGTCAGTATATTCTCCAAAAACTTAACAAATGTACTTTCCGCACTAGTACGGAAAAGTGACTCTTTCCACACCAAAAAGAGTGCGGAAAAGTGGACTTTTCCGCACGCTAGTGGAAAATAGTAGTTTACCTAACTAGTGCGGAAAGTGATACTTTTCCGCACGCTATTGCAGATGGCCGAACGACGCTTTAGCGGAGTTCGGCCAGCAATCGCGTGCGGAAATGTCACTTTACGCACGTGTTAGGTACACTATTTTTTCTTCTAGCGTGCGGAAAAAAAATCCAAAAGTTGATATAAAAAAGATTTTAAACAAATTTCACATTCAAATGGTTTTTCACCAGTGTGTATACGCATATGTACACCCAAGTCTCTGTTCGTTGAAAAATTATTGAAGCGTACGCGTTCCTCTTTATTGAAAATTATAGCAGAATTCTAATAAATTTCTTAAATTTTCAGTCATTTGGTAAACTTGGATATACAAAATACATATTTTGAATATTCAAATGTCAGTATATTCCTCAAATGTCAATAAATTTACTTTCCGCACTAGTGCGGAAAAGTGACTCTTTCCGTACGCTTTTTAGTGCGGAAAAGATTCACTTTCCGCACGTTAGTAGAAAAACAATTTTTTAACACGAATTCAAATTAAAATTCAATTCGAATACAAAAAATTTTAGCATTTTCTAAATTTTTACTAGACTAAAATTTTCGTACGCGTTGCGGTAAAACCTTACATTATAACTTTAACTCAAGTTGATTGTTAGCGTCAAGGTCTCCACAATAACGAATGAAAACTTGATCGATATGAATTTAGCTACCGACCAAACGGTGGAGCAAAGCTTTGGTAAACACACTATGTGTTTAATAATTGGTCTGAGGTCATTGTACAAATTTGTGACTTCACCTAAATCAATATTTATTTAATAATAATATTTGATATTGATATTTGAGTTGTCGGTAAATCAACTGAACTGGGTTTGGTTAAGATTAAATATTCATTGTAACAGTCGATGTATGTGCAATAAAATTATTTCTCCACGACTAAATAATAACGCACAAATTATTTTTACATAGGTATTTAGCTGCATAATGATATAAATTCTTCACACCAGTGAATAATAAAAAGAATTCACTCTCGTTAGCCAATCACATTCTATAATTATCAGAATTCATGCTAAAATGAATTAGAATGAATAAATCAAATCATCTCTTTAAAACGTCAAATACCTAAGAACGCAAATCGCTTCTGACAGCGCGTCAAAATAATTATAAAATCATAATTTTACGTATTATAAGAGAAAAAAATGGACAACAGTAGCGATAGTGAATATGTACGGAATTAATTTCATTTATGAATGAAAGGGTTCCGATTAAAAATATGAGTTACGTATATATATTTACTCTTTACATTTTTATAAATATGCTCTTTAGCCTAGTGGTGGTTGACTATGGCGCGGACGATCGAGGTTCGATCCTCACTGGAAGTTTTTTCCTTTTAGTCGTGGAGAAAGTTTAGTCTTTTACTTGTGTAGAATGGCTATTCTGTATCTGTATCTGTAAGAATTTGAAGGGTGGGTGACCCCCACGGCACTTAGGCCACAATTGGCCCATTGTGCATCCTTCCGAGGTTTAGACTTCCTTCTGGCTCGTCATCCAGCCTACTTGTTTGAAGTAGGCGATAACGTCGCCGGAAGTAAGCTCCCTCATGTTGGCTTGTGTTAGCCTGTACTCGCCGAATACGGAAAACCTAAATTGAGAGAGTGTTGGACATTCACAAAGAATGTGTTCGACAGTCTCATCTTCCTGTTCACATCCTCTACAGAGTGGAGTGTCAGACAGACCCAGTCTGTAGAGGTGTTTTCGTAGGTGGCAGTGACCGGTCAGAATACCCGTGGCTGTCCGAAGGTTCTGTCTGTTCATAGTCACGTATTTTTTGGCTACTTTACTGTCCGGGTACTGCAGCAGTTCCTTGGCAAGCCTGCAACCTTCTGCATCGTCCCATCTACCCTTAAACTTATCAAGGGAGTGTTCCTTCATTAGGTCAATCATAGCCGACGCCGACAGACCAATGAAAGTGCCGGGTCCCAAGAGTTTTTGGGAGGCTGCTTTCCTGGCTAGTGAGTCGGCAATGTGGTTACCTTTCGATTTACTGTGCCCCTTGATCCAGCCTAGAGTGACTTCGTTGTTGCTACAGGCTTCGATCAGGGACAGGTGACACTCTAGTACTAGGCCTGATGTGATACGTGGTCTGTTCAGGGCTAGTAGTGCTTGTCTACTATCCGTGAGGATGTGAATTTTATTACCTGTGTTTCTTTTGGTAATCTCTTTTGCGGCGATGTAGATAGCAGTGAGCTCTGTTTGAGCAACGCTGACATTACAGCCCATCGCCCATTTGATGTTTAGGTTCAGAGATCTGGAGTAAATTCCACATCCTGAGCCCATATTGGTTTTAGAGCCATCCGTGAAGATGCGGAGTGCGCCTTCTTCTGATGTGTCTTGTGTGTTATATTTGATGATTACCTTGTAGGGCCTGTGGAAGGCATATTGTGGTGAGATTGCGTCCGTATTTGCCTGCAGCAGTGGGACCTCATTGAGTGCCTTACGCCATAGGTTATGTCTCAATCTACCAGATCCTACGTCAGGTTGTATACCGGTAGAGCGTAAGCGTGTCATGGTCATCAAAATAACCTCCCTGATGTGTATGTCAAGGGGAGTGAGACCAAGGATCACCTCCATCGCTCTGGTTGGTGTGGTTCTCATGCCTCCTGTTGTATTGAGGCATGCTGTTCTCTGAATTTGATCCAGTTTACGAATGACTGTCAGCTGGAATGGCTATTATTCACTTGGATGATTCCACAACTCAATCGCTGTGCTCCCTCGTTTTGGAAACTTCATCCGCGTGAATAATAGCCATCATTCTGCACTCGTTGAAGAATATACTATTTTTATTCAACATTGTGTACCAGATACAATAGTGAATTCGTACTAACTTGAGTTTATGGAATGCACGTGATTGCTATGTGGATGTCGCAAAATGTGGTTTGGTTTGATGAGGTGATGCAGTGTGAGCCTCGCACACTTAATCCAGTTTTTGACATAAACTTTGTGAACGCAAGAGCTGCAGAAAATACTAAACGTCGGAAGTTACAAATGGATCCTACCAAGAGAAAGGCAAGTTTATCCGCACTATTAACACACGAGTTGAGAAATATTATTGAGCTATGGGACAAAAACACTGCGAAAGGATTGCGGAGAAAGTTCTTTCACTTTGTTGGTCACGAATTGGCCTGGAGAGGGAACGAAGGAGCGGCAGAAAAGATAGAATATTTTATGGAGGATATTGACAATCAAGGGGAACCAATAACCCGCAAATTGGACCTTCGAATTGTTGATTTCTTCTTGTTCTAGTTGCACGAAAATACCGCATCAAGACACATTACAGTATATTTTTTAATTTTACATCAGTTTTCAGTAACTACGAGTGATCGAAAATTGAAAACCCGACTGTCATTATAAACGTGGAAAAATTTCCAGTATAATTCGCTGTTGGGTATCCACAGGAATAAATTTCCACTAAAATTCATCACTTGCCATGGTGATCTGTCTGGATGTATGAACTTCTTCAAATGTCTCCAAACCAACAGAAAATTTCTTTGTTTGGAGCTCAATTTGAAGTCGGATGTAGTGTTTTTATACATTCTAGTATCTAGACGTCTTTAATTCCTGTGGTCCTCTTGGTGCACATTCTGTCTAAAATACAACATCGGATTTTTAGCACAGTGTGGTCTTCTTTACATACTTGTTGATTAAAATCACCTTTAATCACCACAAATCCCGTTTTGAAACCTATTGTCAATTTCAGATTGTTACTATTAAATATTAGCAAGTATCTGTATGTTTTCTTCCTTTTGTTCAAATCCATGAACATGCTCTCCCACTTCTGCTCAGTTAATTTGGTATCGTTTCCTTCACCAGTATTTGATTTCTTGCAAATGCTTTCCAGAACTCAGCTCCATCCTTTACTGACACTCCACTATGTCGAGAAATTCGAAAGCTTCGCAACAAAATTACCTTTGATATTAACGAACGTCCTTGCTGCTCTGGAATATAATTAAAATCAGCTAGTTCTTGTGCTCCTTTCTGTTGTTATGTCTTAAGTATACAAAATATTCCAAAGAAAATAAGCGAAGACAATTTTTGTTACGAAAAATGGAAGGATTTAAATATAAATTTAAACAAAGGATTTTGTGGAATTGCAAGAATTTATTGTTTTCAAGTTGCTAGGGATGAAAAGTAAAGTTTATACCGTATGCGAACAATTTGATGAGAATACAAATTTTAAAAGCATCCCATTATGCATTTTGTCTGTAAAAAATGTCTTATTTTTCTTAAATTTTCTGCTTCATTGAATATAACAAACAACTTGCGTCATAATACAAGCACGTATTCTTTGACTGTATACTCTCTTCTCGTTTGCTCTTTGCGTTGTTTCTGGAGAATTTTTATCTATCTTTTGTTAAATTGCTATTGTGATAACAACACAAAGCAGTCAAAATAGGGAACGAACAATTTGCCTGCGAGCGCATAGACGTTTATCAGTTTTACTCGGGGGTAATACCACAAGAGCTCAGATTTAGCCGGATATTTTTTGTGGTTGTTTTCGAATACTTACTTAAATTGCCAATGAAAGTAAGCATGAGAAAACCACCGGAAAAAAATATCCTGCTAAATCTGAGCTCGCGTGGTATTTGGTAAGACAATCCCATGAATAAAAAACTCAATTCAATTAAACTAAATTAAATTAAATTGATTCCATATGGAGGAATGAGTTTTCTTGGTTTTTTTTTGGAGTTGATTTTTCAGTCTCCCTTACTATTTCTGCCTTGCAAATATTTCCAAATCTCGACATACTTTTTGGAATTGTTATATGCTGTTTAATTCATTCTGTTTTTGACATTTATAATTGTCAAATTGACGTGCATTGCTTGGTAAACAGACAGTACCTAAATGCTAGGGTTGCTACGGTAACGTAATTTATCCGATATTTTTATCCACTTGCAAACTCTCTTCCTTCCTATTTAGCCGACAGCAAACTACGATTTTTGTATTCACACATGGGAATTATTATACATGAATGGGATTGTCTGAAATAAACCATATTATATCTCAATTGAGTTAAACACAATAGAAATGATATACGAATGTTATTTAATGAATTACAAATACGTGCAATAATGTAAATTAAAAATTGCCCGTATTCTTAGATATAAAGAAAATGAATATAAAGTCTAGATTAGAAAAAAGATCGATTTTTTTGCTCTATAGCGTAAAGTAACAATCCTCGGCATTTGTCGACTTTACGATTTCATTTGAATATAGTAATTACTCATTCTACGCGCGACTGTAAGAAAATTAGGTTTACTGACTTTCGTTTTGAAAAGTTGTCACCCTGATATTTCTCGAGAAGAAATTGATTCTAAGAATCGAAAGATCTTCAACTAATTTGAGAACAGAAATAATTATATTTTTTCTCCGATCGTGGGAGAAGTGACACTATTTTGATTGTTATCTATGCGCAAAGCTCAACATTCCAGAATAGTGGGCAGTTGCTAAGCAATTAGAAAATAACAGTGCGGTAATATTCTTACCGCACTGCTGTAGCGAGCGGTATGGGTTTAATTTTTATATTGATCAAAGAAATAAGAGAAACATCTAATTCATAACGATATTCTTGAACACAAATTAATTGTTGTTAATATTTACATTTATAGTACAGTTTGTACAATTTGTAAATTGTACTGGACGGCAACGAGAATTTATAGAAGTTGAAGTTGCATGGCTAATTATTGTTTGGTTCATCTCGTTTCGATCATTTTCATTTGAAGTCGAGGCAGGGGTGTTGAATATTTTACCTACTACCAATATGTAATATCAAACATTACGATACTGATATGAGTTTCGTAATGGGATACATTACCCCACTAGTGCGGTAAAGTAAAATTAATGAACATGTCAAAGATGACAGTTTGCAGAATGCTCCAGTCTTCGAATGGCTTATATTCTTTTTCGTATTTATTGCGGGGTATAGCGGTTACTAGGGTTTGTATTGCGTTATTTGCAGCAAGTTCTATATCAGAATTCACTCTTTCATAGTCGGAACTCATGTCGATACAATTATACCAAACTGAAGTGAACGCGTCAAAATTGACAGTTCGTAAAATAAATCAACAATAAGCGCAACGCTTGCTTGTTACATGATTCTAATATCATTAATTGCAGGAATATTTACTAATTTTAAGTATATAATTAACATTGTTGGTAGTAGGTGAAATTTTGTACTATATTCGTATCGTAAATTCATATGACGATATTCAATGGGTTATCAAATTTCCCATCTCATTTCGTAATATGAATCTTTACGACATTTATATCGTCAATATATTCGATCGGAGAAACATTATTTTACTTTTGTCATAACAAAGTAATTTCCATGGTTACCACTTCTATATTTCAATATGAACATAGAGAAACCTATCTAAACTTACTTTATTACATCTTGGATGAAATATTTTTCAATCAATTTCTTAAATGTAAATCAGCGATCGGAGAAAAAATAGTATGTATAATTCGTGTGAAAAGCATATTCCCCGAGATATTCCCAAACTCCTGTGTTACCAGACTCGTCGCTACGCTCCTCGTCTGGTGATTATCACAGTCGTTTGGGAATATTATGCTTTTCCCACTAGTTATACAATATACCATTATCGAATGAAATATGTCCCTAAATACACGCCAAAAGGGTTGCCATGGAAAATATGTTCAAACCTTTAATTCTTCGAAATTACTATGATAAATTAACTCCAATGTTAAAATGTCATATACCTGGAAATGTTATTGTCACTTTGACATCGATAAAAAAGGTGCATCCTTTTTTATCGCGATAAAAAGTCCTCTTCCTCAATATCTAGTAAGCGGACGTCACTTTTACACAATGACAATGAGTCGCAAGTTAATAAAAATAGTTATTTTTGTTGTTCATCCATATATTCTGTCGTTAATTTATCTTGCCCAAAAACACTCGAGCTTTTCTTTTATCGGATAAATTTCTCTTTAACTCAAAGTTTTGCCTATCACTGAATTTGCTCGAAAAACTGACATTAGATAAAATCGCTCATGTCAGTTTTTCTCGTAAAATTGGTGATTGGCAAAACTGTTTCGTTCAAAGAGAAATTTATCCGATAAAAAAAAACTTGAGAGGTGTCAAGGGACACCGGGATGGAACGAAGTTCCTTTCGATTAATTAGTGAAGGAATTGTACATATACATACACACACCGAAACATTTATATATATATATGTACTCTGTCTGTCTATTCTTTCATACTCGTCAAAGATGCGCGGGACTTTGTAAACACAACAACAGGGTGTATATATATATATATATATATATATATATATATATATATATATATTTAGTTAACATACAAGGTGGGCTCCACCCATGTTAAATCTGAGGTATAAGTGAGCTCCGCGGTAAAATGGGCTCCGATATACGGAGCCCAACTTACCAAGTCCTGAAAAATGCATCAGCTACCTTATATTTATGTCTAGATTGATTTGGCATAGTTTTCAGAAGGAGCTAGTTTTGGCCGTTTTCGTGAATTTGTATTTTTTTGTAGTGCGCGTGTATATTTCTAGATGGCGATGTGTTGAAAACTTGATATACATTGTATGTCATATATTTAGGTCAAAGTAGGATCCGATAAACTTGGCACTGCCGCAGTTGAGTACCCCATCACTTTAGCGGTCGGAGTAAGCTCCTTCTGATAGTATTTCATTGAATAGATAAAGAATTACAGTATTGGTAAATGTTTATTTTAGTTAAAGTATTCTTCAAGAAAATCAAAGCTATGAGCAGAATAATCTATTTTAAAAAATAAATTAAGGAATTGGATATTAATACAAGAGCTCTCAAGTAATTCGACATTTTGAACGATTCAGAAACGGGAGCTTTGGATTTGTCAGTTTTTTATGGAATATGAATTCAATTTATTATTACTTCCATTAGTTCAGATAATATTACTCTGTCATTTTGAATATTGAAAGGCATTTAAAATCGTTTTATTTACACTGTTTTTCTTACTGATTCGGGCTTGGAAACTTTTCATTATATTAAAATTGGAGAGTGTTAAATTAATAATCTACTCGTATAATTTTACTGGTTCTATACATAAGTTTTTATTGACTCCGAATGATCACGATGTTTATTTTGTTTTTTTTTTCATTGCCTTCTTGTTCCTATTTATAAGGTTTGAATTCAATTTTCCATATAGATTTCGGTTTTTTCACCTTATGTTTAAAGATTATTTCTACTGGTTCCAATTTTGTTGCAAGATATATAGACTGAATGAATGTAACCAAATGTTACGTCAGGAACACAAAAAGGCACAAATATACAGGTTGTCCCATCAATAATTTTGAATGCGACGTCACGTGACCAAATACAAATACCTCATTGGGTAACACAATAACAAGAAAAGATACAACATTTGCTCTAATTTACACCCCCAAAATTATAATTATCTACTACTGCCCAATTCTGATATATTACTTTTGTCTTAATCGTCGTGGGACACCCTGTATATGTATATAAAAAACAAAGAGTTATTCAAGAAAATTCATAAATAATGACCCATAAAAGATATTCGGAATGTCCACCATTATTGTTAATGCATAATTTATAACACCTCCTTATATTATTTATAAAAACATTGCAGATGACTTCATTTTTCTTATTTAGCTCGTTAATTTCAAGTTGAATCCTCTCTTTAACCACTTGTATATTATTATTATTACTATTGATAGTATCTTCCACCTTACTGTGAACGTTTTTAATTACTCTATCAGAAAAATGTAGATTATCAAATAAGTATTAGTTCTCATTTTCATAGCTAACTTATTATCTTTATCCTATTCACAGTAATTACTAAAACTAAGATTTTCAACATTTGATAACTTGAAAACGGAGGTAACATATTATATATTTTTGAAATCAGGGAAAAAAGACCATTTCAAAAATGTGAAAATATACAGGGTATACCATTTGAAAAAAAAAACTATTATTTTTTGTATCCATGCTACTGAACTTTTGATAAAATATTAGGAAAACTCAGCTGTAACCAAACAATTTTTATATAATATTTTTTTTTCTAAAAGTAATAATAACGATGATAGGGGGTGGGTAATTTATAATGAATAACCCTGTACCTTGAATATATCATCATACTCTTATTTGTCTAAAACAATGGCTGAGTAATTGACAAAAATATATTTGATTTCTCATAACTCTAGCACCCTGTATCTCAAACCCCTTATCATTCAGTTAAGTAATTTTATCTCCATCTTTTGAACATACGGTTACAATATGGCCCATAATTTATGAATTATCCTGTATAAGCAGTTTCATAATGCAGTTGAAAGTTGTTTTATCTAGTGTTCAATTATATGTATATAAAAATTGAGACTAAGCAATTGAAGTTTCGAATAATTTGTTAATATACTTTTTTATAGTAGAGAAATTATTATAATAATGTAGGTAATTAAATGAAACTCTGTAAATTGAATCAATAGGTTACTTCATAGAAAACAAAATATAAATGCGTTATCTTCCACTCTATGTAAAAAAATACATCCCTTCGTCACTCGTTTATGTTATAACAACTAATCGGTCATATTTCTAGTGTGAAGGACAATTGCTGAGAGATTCGGGCATAACTGCATATACAGGGTGATGCCAAGACAGTCCTCTGTTCAGCAATATGAAGTTCTTTTTAAAATTTTTTGCAGCATTACTTAGAAAATTGATTTTCAAGATGTAAAATTTTGATAATGTCTATCACAAAACTTTACGTAGAATGAAGATAATAATGTCGCATAATCTTTAGAATGCATTTTTCAATGTACTTCACAATTGAATTAAATGTTCAAAATAACCCCCATGCACTTCTTGACCATAACCGAGGCGATTTCGGAATTCTCGTACAACATTTTGTATGACCCCTGAGTTATTTTATTAATTTCTTCCGTTATCCTAAATTTTGAATTAGCAATATTGCCTGGTCTAGTAAAATTAACTTTGGATTTTGAATAGCCCCATAAAAAGTAATCGAGAGGAGTCAAATCGGGGAAACTAGCCGGCCATTCGATCGTTCCACGTTTTCCAATCCACATATCGGAGAAAACCTCGCTTAAATAATTTCTAACTGTACGTGCAAAATGCGGTGGAGCTCCGTCTTGTTGGTAGTAAATAGATCGATCTATCTCATTTGGATGATTTACATCAGGAAAAAGTATTTGTAAGGTAGGCACTAAAAGTTGATAAAAAAATCTAGATAAACCTCACCATTAACTGTGCCGCGACTTATTTCGCGTGGATCGTCGAACAAAATATGTAGATCTGTAATTTATCTTGCTGCAATAAATTGGCTATTTTCATTTAATTCAAACAAGTTCAATATTTGAAACTAGATAAAAACAATATGATTGTGGTTTAGTACGTAATAGTAGTTTGTGCTACTAGTGTCGATATGGACAGTCCACACGAGTCGAACAATATATTTTTTCCACGGCACACTTAAGGAAAAAAAACATTTTTCCTACAACCACTACGCGAAACACGCTTTTCTACACAAATTTCTATAAGCAAAGCGGCCTTTTCTTAATTCTTTTGATAACCGTTGGAAAAGTAATGCAAAAAGTACACGCTATGGTACTTTTCCGCACCGAAATGTCAAACAAAGATACCTTTGACCTGTCAACTTTTTTTGTCAACTTTTTTTCAACAATTCAACCTAATAGTGAATTTCCTATAAATGTACAATTTTCAAATTTTAAACAATAGTAAGTAACCGATTTATTTTATTATTTATTTTAATTTATTAATTATAAAAACATTAACCTATTAGGCATTATTTTTGGGAATCATGAACCAAGATCAAAATAATTTATCTTTTGAGTTGTCCAATTCGGACATTGAAAATACTCCTTCAGATATTATCGAAAAGGCTCGAATAAATGCAACCGAAAATATGTTACCTGAGGTTCACATTTTACAATCAATTATACATTCAACTGATTCTTCTATTTATTTTCATATTGTAAGTTCTTTCTGTTTGAATAAAATACTGTATGAATTACTGTATTTCTTTCATTAATAAATGTGGTTGTAGAAAAAATATTGTGTACAACTTGTACGCAAATCACGCTTTGCGCACTAGTTGTACAAACTACTATTATCAAACTATAACTTTAAATTAAAAATTTCCAACAATTTACCCTGAACAGACCGAGAACACACATATTTTCATAATATATTCACTACAGGTTGAATTTTTGCCAAAAAAATCGAAAAAATTAAATAGGGTGGCTTCAAATGACACTTACAACGTTTGCATGTAGATACCCCTCGTAGAATTGGACAAAATGATATAGGTAAAATTAGTTAGTTAGTAACTGGAAAAATACAAGGAAAATGTTTCCTTTTATTTCCTTAGTGATCTTGCATACTTCATGAACACATTGAGAAATACAAAATGAAATAAAAATAGCTTCAAATGCCAGTGGCGTCAAAAATGGGAAAGGAAAGGTGACATATGACTCCAGATGTACACCACTGGATCAAGAATAAAAACATGTTTTT
>CAJUYH010008186.1:10217-26158 GCA_910591685.1 Galerucella tenella | reverse complement strand
TCTTCCCTTTTCACTACTGAAAATTGTGTATTCCTCATTTTTCACTACTGAAAATTGTGTATTCATCATTTTTCACCAATCAAAACTGTGTATTGTTCCCTTTTCATTACTTAAAATTGTGTATTCCTCATTTTTCAGCACTGAAAATTGTGTATTCCTCATTTTTCACTACTGAGAGCAGTTAATTCCACTCTCTTCACTATTGGAAATTAATAAATTCACACTTTTTGCTATAAAAAACTATAATTATCTCATTTATATGTATCTAAGAAAAAATATAAAATATTTTATATTTATATAGTTAAAAAATCCACTGTCACCATGAAAATTGCGAAAATTATACAGTGAAGTACAGCGGACAGATCGAGACGTGAACGGTGGGAGAACTTCGAGATGCGCGAAGCCACAGTCAGTGTTGAACAGAGAAAGTATTCGGAAAACAGAAAGGCAAACATACGATGATGCGGACCAAGGGGTATATGCAGAGATTTATTGGAACTAATTTGTGATTTATTTTGTATTCTAAAATTTTTATTCATTTGTCTAAAATTTGCAATACTATTAAATTATTTGTACTAAATACGTATTTAAAATGTTTGATGAGTAAAATTTAATCTGAATAAATAAAATAGGTAAATCTTATAGGTATATTTAATTGTCACAGATAGCGATAATAATTATTCTAAAGCACCCAAACCATCTACTAATTACATAATGTACTTCCTAATCTAATAATGTTGACATTTTAATGTTAATAGGTTATTAACACAACTTTCTCTCAAATAACCTATTAATATTCAGAAAAACTAACTAAGTGCAATGAGTAAATAATAACCTTCGACAAAATAAATGTTTAAAATGCGTTTATTTGTTGGTCGAACCCCAAGAAATTAAACAATATTTGATAATGTTAGTTAAATAGGAATTAATAAAATCAATATAAAAATCAACGATACAAAAAACAATTATTCAGAGTCAGAATCACTGAGTTCCGTTTCACTTTCCGATTCAGAATCTTCACCCAAATTAATAATAAAATTGTCTGTAACTTCGTCTATCCAAGGTTCTCCTTCCATGAACATCGATATTAATTAATTCAAATAATATGGCTCATAGATAATGATCAATACTTAATATATTCTGATAAAAGTTTATACAATGGACAGTCTCCACTAAATCACTGAACACTTTTCATTGATAATTTAATTAACGGGGTTTTCAGTTGTTAAAAAAATGAAAAGCTATTTCAATTTCTTATCATATTCATTTTTTGTTGTATTATCAGGTGAGAATTACTTTTATATTCTAACAAGCGACGCACGTTGTTATTTGTTGTACGTTCTGTGATCGAAAATTTAAAAACACGTAAGCAAAGTGAATATATTTTTTAATTGAACACCCTATATATTTCTTGAATCTTTGGCAACAGTGTTAATGTTGACTTTCCAGGGAAGCTTAGCGTCCAAGGTTAAGCCAAGATATTTGACAATATTAGCCCATTAGGTATATTGGTGAATATTCCGACTGACAAGATGGCGGGTCGTCGGTAAAACTACTTACAGCGTTATCATCCAGTCTTGGTAGATTAAGGTGTAGAAGAGGTACAGGATAAGACCAAGAAAGCTACCCTGTGGAACTCCAGCTTGAATTTCTTTGAGTTAAAGTATCTATATGCTAAGAGTAGAAAGAGTAGTCTCTAGCAAAATTAACCAAAGTATATCCATTTCAAGGTCGTATGCGTACTTTATATAGCCTCCACCAAGCCTGGCATCTTAGATTCTAGACAATGTTTGAAAGAGATTTACTCTCTAGAAACTGAGAAAACAAACAAAAATGATACATATTTAACAAATGACAATCTCTGGGAATTTCTTTAAATATTTTAAGAGACATAAAGTGAGCGTAATCTTATTTTATAAAGTAGATATATTATTAAAATTTTATATCGATATACATTAGGTACACTTGAACAAGATAAGATTAACAAAATCTAGCATGATATAATGTTTTTACCATATTAGCAAGTATAATGACATACATTATTCACCATGATAACATATCAGATGACCACCACCAGGAGTCAAAACCTATTCCTACATTAGGCGTGGACAAAATATAGAGGAAAGTCACCAAATATGGAATAGTATCCCAATATGGAATGCCTTAATTTCTCTAAGACTATAAGTATGAAACGCAACACTCGACCATCTTCTGTTTCATTCGGTCTATTAACTATCGCACCCACACCATCAAGTCAGTTGCGCGAATGCTTCACGTGTGGCAGGCGTGTTTTGTTTTGTTTTCGTGCAGAAAATGTTAAAGGTAAGTAATAAACGCTATCTTGGAATGTGCGCTGATAAACCTAGACAGAGGTTATGTGGATCGACGCATAACCATATACTCCGACAGTCAGGCAGCAATTAAAGCCCTGAGTGGGTATACCAGCAACTCAGGACTTGCTAACGAATGTCGAGAACGACTTGCTAATCTTGCAAGGCGGAACGTAGTGCGGCTAGAATGGATTCCAGCCCACTCTGGTTTTGAAGGCAACGAGATGGCGGATGCACTGACTGCGGAAGAGGCGGCAGCTCCTTTTTGCGGCCCGGGTCCGACCCTGGGCCTAACAAAACAAAAAATACGCAAGGAGACGAAGAAGTGGCTGAGGAATCAGCACCTCGCTCATTGGAATGCTCTGCAGGGTCCTAGACAATCCAAACGTCTACTGAAGGGATGGACTGATGGACACGCCAGGGCAGCCACTGAACTACCAAGGAGTAGGCTAAGGAAGATAGCAGGACTCCTAACAGGGCACTGCTGTATGAGGAAACACCTCCACAACTTAGGAGTAGAGGAAAGTTCCCTATGTAGGGGTTGCGGCATGACTGACGAAACGTCAGTCCATGTTCTCTTAGAGTGTCCACACTGGGCTGTACTACGCAGGCAAATCTTCGGAATCCCTGTTATGGCCCCTGGAGACACAAGCAGATATCCATTGAAAATGGTTGTGGCCTTTATTGAAGGGCTCGGTTTCATGGATGTCTAGGTAGCAGGAATGGCACAATGGGCCCGCCAGTGGCCTCAGTGTCGGAACCTTGGCTTGAGTTGTCCAGGACAAGGCTCGCCTACACATTTTGTAGTAGTAGTAGTAGTAATAAACGAGTATTACCAGCTGTTATGTTTGTTTACGTAAGTGTTATACTATTTAGTATATCGGTATTATGTTTATTTCACCATTTTGTGATCTTTTGTCATTAAAATATTTAGAAGAGTTTCAACTAGTATGAAAATCCAAATATGGACAGTAGTCGGTGTCTAATTATGGAATATTAAATTAAATGCTTGATGTGTGGGCTCTGGACACATTATGATTGTGCTGGTCCAGAGTTTGATACTTGGATCTGTGACTTTTGCAAGCAATGGTAAAAATGGTATTCCATATTTGGTGACTTTCCTCTAGTATTCTACTCGCACTTGGCTAATATTCACTTAGGTCTTTATGTCTCTCATGTCCTCATGTAATATTCTATTTAGTTTTCATTGTATATTGTTATACAATTGGTGATAGACTTTAATTTACAATTAGTTCTTAAAATTATCTAAAATGGCACCGTATTGTAGGGATCATAAGTGTGCAATGCGCGGGGAGGAAGAGATGAAGTGTCTTACTTTCTCTGTCCAATCTGTTGCTCTATCGATAAAATCACATAACTCCTCTGTTAATATTCCAATTAATATTTAGGATAAACCAAGAATAAAAGAGAATAAAAAAAAAGTGAGAGACCCGTTCATTACCAAGAAGAGAATTACAAATCAAGTATCATGTAATATTAACATTTTGTGTAGAAACCAGAAATTACAAGTTTTATTACAAAGAAAATGATAATACTATTCCATTTGAAAGAAAATAAAATTAATATAGATAATATAGGTATCCATCTTCCATTGCGCTTTTAAGCTACCATTAAGCAAATTACTTTTAATTTCACGTTTAAATCTATTCAATGTGAGTACTTTTAAATAATCGGGTATCCAGTTCCAAATCCTAACTACATTGAATGAAAAGCAGCCCTCAAATAAGGCGGTTGAATGTTTAGGCATCGTTAAGCGACCAACTTGTCTCAGGTTTAGATTGTGTACATCGGTTCTAAATCTAAGTTTATTGTACAAGTACGGAGGTTTTTGTGTATGTAAAATTTTATAGTATAATACACATTCACGTACCTTGCGACGTTCTTCCAAAGTAAGCCACTGCAGTTCTTTATAAAAGGATGAAGTGGGTGCTTTCCTTCTTAATCCACATATAAACCTGATGCAACAGTTCTGAATACGCTGTAACCTTAGTACGTCTCTTTTTAATAATCTAGGCCCAAAAACCGCATCGCCGTAATTTAACTGTGATAATACGAATTAAATGATTAAATGATTAAATGAATAAATATAAAATTGAAATTGTCTTACAAATTCTATCTGACTCACAGCACATAAAAGTCTAACTATCAGTGAAAACTGAATAGAATAATATGACATGAGGACGCACAGCAATATGGCCGACCTGTCAGTGACGTCATTGTGGAATAGTGTATTCTTTTACAACATTTAATCTCACTTTTTCAATTTCAGTCGATCTCTTGGCAACATCCGGCGATATTACTATGACATGGACATCTCCAATGCTCTCTAAACTTTACTCCAACGATTCCTTTATTAACCCATTAGCAAAACCAATTTCTAAACATCAAGATGCGATGATAGTTTCCCTCATCAATGTCGGTGCTGCCGTTGGAGGCTTTCCATTTGGTTACATTTCAGATCGTTTTGGTAGAAAAATATCACTACTAACCATAGGATGCTTTCATTTGGTAGCTTATCTATCCATGGCGTTTGCCAAATGTGTAGAGCTCTTCTATTTCGGAAGATTACTCGGTGGCATAGCAGTAGGTGGAGGTTATACGCTATTACCTTTGTATATAGCCGAAATAGCTGAAGAAACCCAACGAGGAGCTTACTCGGTAACTTTAGGAATTTTCTGGGCTTTTGGAAACTTTTTACCGTACCTTATAGGACCGTTTATTTCTGTTAAAGTATTTAATTTGATTAACGCATGTTTTCCTGTATCGTTTTTAATGATATTCTCATTGGTTGGAACGGAAACTCCTTATTATTTAATAGGAGCAGAAGAAATTGAGAAAGCTGAAGAAGTTTTGATGAAAATCAGATCCAAAGACCGTAGCGGGGTTCAAGAGGAATTGAATTATATTAAAACTAGTCTAGATAACGAAGAAAAATCTTTAATGTTCACCAGTATTTTTAAAACACCAGGAATTTTAAGAGCTTTCATTATTTCCTTATCGTTGATATCATTTCAGCAGCTATCTGGTATCAACGCAATAACTTCTTATCTACAACCGATTTTTGAATCTTCCGGTACTGATTTACCTTCTGAGGTATCTTCTCTTATAGTCGGAGCGGCTATTTTCGGATTCAGTTTACCAGGGCCTTTTCTAACTGGAAAATTCGGCAGAAAAACTTTACTTCTATTTTCCGACATTGGTTTGGGACTATGTCTGCTACTTTTAAGTGTCTTCTTTTATATTCATACTAGAACTGACATCGATACTAAATCGATAAGCTGGTTACCGTTAACCAGTTTATTGATGTCCGTTTTTTCTTTTCAAATGGGTCTGAGTTGTCTGCCTTGGACGATTTCTTCGGAAATATTTCCGAAGAACGTTAAAAAGCTGTCAGCTTCTGCTACATCTTGTAGTTGTTGGGTGACTTCGTTTTTGGTAACGGTGCTTTTTAACGATATGACAGCCGGTATAGGAACGGACGGAACGTTTTTGACTTTCGCCTTATTTTGTTTTCTTGCTGCCGGTTTTACTGTATGGTATGTTCCAGAGACCAGAGGAAAAACTTTTGTTGAAATTCAACATATGCTACACTAATTGTCGATACTATTGAAACAATTTTGGTGAAAAATTCGGGACTAGAATGTACAGTATATTTTCTATGAAAAGAGGAATTTCGAAAATTATGAGTCTTCGCGAATTAGTATAAGTTTCGGTGTGGACTTTCAAAACCTGAAAACTCTAAAATCCATATCTAAAGTTTTTCGATGTTGAAAATTCCTCTTTTTATGGAAAATTCAATTCTGAATCGAATGGCGTAGACGAGAACCTTGCAAACCACAAGGTTCCCGAGATATTAGCCAATATGTGAAGAAATGTCAAAAAGTCAGACTCCAGGTTTTCATAAAACTGGCCATAAAATGAGACGGGTTTTGAAAAACTTGAATTTTATTACATTTTATGGGGTTTCAGAACAAGCAGAACTTTTTATCAAGAATAACATTTTCCACTAAATAAATATTTAAAAATATTTCACCTATAGAATACTTCATCCGTGGACACGCTGTATAACAAAGTTATACAGGGTCAAAGCTGAAATATTTTTTTTGGATATGCTTTCCTTTACAAAAGTGTATCACCTACGCCTATGGAAAAGGAGCCACCAAATACACATAAATCGACAGTTGAAGGTCTATATCAACAATAAAAAAATATATGATCACTTCTTAATTATTTTTAAGAGACAAATTATTAAAGGTCGAAATTGGACAGTTAATAGGAATGTTGATTGATTTTGAAAAATTGCTCAACCATGTTGTTTTTTGGAAAAATAAGGGTTTTAAAGGAGAAATGTACGTTTTTAAAACACAATGCGAATTTCGCACCAAAACAGAATAGTAATGGAGTCTCTGTGACACCACACATCTGTAAATACTTGAAAAGCTGGTATAAAATTTTCATTATTCAAATACTTCTTCCAAATAATAATTAGTTCTTTTATATGATATTGTTAGTTAGGTATATGTAATACTTAGATTTTTTATTTAATAAACTTCTTAACTTTTGTAAATGTTGTATATATATATGTTATTTTCCTAGCTAGTGCGCACATCCTGCATAGAGGTTTGACCACTAGCCCCATAGTATGGATGTGTTTCCTTAGTTGCCAGTGGCCAGTCAGAAACCCTACTGTTAAACGTAGGTTTTTCCTGGTCATCGCCAAATATTTCTTTAGCGCCAGCTTCCCAGGGTCGGTCGCCCAGGGTGATCCTGGCAAAACTCCATCCTTTGATTCCATCCCGTCTCTCAAGAGATTGAGCAAGGGTGTAACGTTTGGCTAGTTCCGCAATTGTCCAAATCGCCAGGCCGTAGGTGTCACTGGGTCCTAACATTTTTAGTCCAGCTGCTTCCCTGGCTAAAGAATCGGCAATGCGAGCACCTTTACACTTTCTTGTCGTGCCCTTTAACCCACCTCAGGATAATATCGTTATCTGCCGAGGCGCTATATAAATCTTGGTGACACTCTAGTACTAGCCCGATATAACACGTTGTCTGTTCCATGCTAATAGGTCTTGTCTACTGTCAGTGCAGCTTGTTATGTTTTTGCCAGAAATTCCTTGTCTGGTTAGTTCTTTTGTGGCAACTGAGATACCAGCCAGTTCTGTTTGAGCCACGCTGGTTGTACCTTGTCAGCCTCTACGGTCTTTTCACTAGGTCCCTCTTGGAGAAATCTTCTCTTGCACACTCTTATCTATATCTACAATGAGACAGCGAACAAAACTGATGCTACACTACCCCAAAAGGGTACTACAGTCCCTCTCGTGATTGCCAAGTGTAAAAAAAATATTTACAAGAAACATAACACATATAATAGTAGAAGGATTAGTAAATTATCTGGTGAGATTTCTTCCTCACTCGATGTATCAAATGTGACAAATGAATGAACAGGAAAACTACATCTTTTACTTGACATATTTAATCCTCAAAGAATCCTTGCCGCATACTGTAGAGAGTTATTGGAACTTTTATAAGGTCAAGCAGTAATAGTGCTTCCCTTATAGTATACATATACGCATGCGCATTTGATGTTTTAAATAAGGGAAACATTATTAAGGTTAGTGCTTGTCCTTATTTGTGCGCGATTACTGCAGTGCACTATCCCGACTTTATTTCATGTTGCATATTTATATGTCACAATTTGTAGGTGAAGTATCTAGTTCTAAGCAATAAACTTCAACAAGGAGGGTTACGTATGAAGTACCTATACTCATTTCTATAGTGTCTTTTCCTCTAAAAACTTTTTTTTAGAACAAAATTTGATATAGCTGCTTTCATTATTGGATCAACAAATGTTGAATCCTTGTTAGTATTCATGAATTTTGGAAATTCCATATCATCTCCTCTTGGAATAGTATTAGGTTACTATTTTACACCATAAAAGGAGAATCCTAATTATTAATTAACCTATAAACTTGCACCTTATATTAAATTTAGGTAATTACCTGGAATGAATAAAGTGCGAGAACAGCTTTTCTTTTCAGCCTCTTTTTCCTGGTACTTTACAGTCATCACTAAAGTGTCTAACACAAACACGGGAATTTTAGTATATTTGTTTTGAAGGCATGCAGTGTAACTTCACATTATTAATATTTCTCAGCCAGGAGTCAAATACTTCAGGTTCACGTTTCGGAAACCGATGTTAAGCACTCGTTTTGTCTCAGCAAAACGGAACACAACAAACACAAAACAGTCTAACCTAGGTTAGACTGTTTTGTGACAACAAACGTGGTTTGTTTATTTTTCCTTCCATTTTGACATCTTGACATTACGATTGTTGATGATCAGTGCCCTCTGCAGTTTGGCCGCATCGTAACTTGAAACATTATCTCGAATCCCAGTTACAATTCTAGGTTGAAGTATTTTA
The DNA here is from genome assembly GCA_910591685.1 of Galerucella tenella. NCBI lineage: Eukaryota > Metazoa > Arthropoda > Insecta > Coleoptera > Chrysomelidae > Galerucella > Galerucella tenella. Next base: position 17,386 of record CAJUYH010008186.1, on the reverse strand, counting down.
TGGGTGATCTGTGTCATCTGTGACTGTGACACAACTGGACTGGATAAAACCTAACTTTTTTCACAGTCTTATCCGTTCCCCCCCCCCCGTCAAATAAGAAATAAGATGAACGTTTCCAGTTCAGAAACTCGTGTTGAAAAATTTAGAAGATTAAGATTTACTTACAACGATGACATTGCATTTTTAAAAGAATTCCTAGCATGTAACCCCATGCAAAATGGAAATGGACGGGAAATTATTAAGAAGAATCTTGAACTCACAGTTTAAAAAAAGTTTTCTGATAGAACTTTAAAACATCATTTACACTTGCTTCTGGATTAAATGAATATAAAATGATAATAATAAATATTTTCCAATGAAGATAAAAACGTATTTACTTAAAAGAAATAAGGTTACATTTTTATAAACAATGTACCTACCTTAATATAATGTCATTTTAGAGTTTCATGTTTCAATAACTGTTTTAAGGTAGAGCACTATTTATTTAAGGTCATTACAATCACTGCAAGGCAATAAATTCGTGTTTTCAATAACTCTCTATTATAACGTGAAACGGTGCAAAGTAATTTTACTCACACTTTATTTCTTTTTTTATTTTTTTACTCATTAACGCTCATCGCCGAGTGTTATATTTTTGTTTTAGTAGCACACCCTGTTTATTTTAGCTAATTAAATTATATTTTTCTTAACAATGGAATCTTTAATTGTTTAAAATCGATAAAAACCGTTTAAAAGTCACCTAAGATATCAAGATGCCAATCGCTATTATTACGACTATTAAGATATGAAAATTAGTCATTGAAATTGTTTTTGATGCTCACAATTAATCGATAACAAGACCAAATCTTAAAATTACTACGTGAGAAAAAAAATTTGGCACGAAAATAATATACAGTGTGGAAACCACTTATGGAATAAAATTCTTTATGTCATTATTTTAGAAAATTATAAAAAATGCCGAGACACGTCAACTTTTGAATTGAGTTATGCGTTATGTAAACATAAATTTAAATGTACAGGGTGATTCACGAAAGTATGCCATAGTCGGTGTTGTTTTTTTTAATGAAACACCCTGTATATTTGCATATTTTTGAAATCCTCTTAATGAACCGATTCCAACAAACTAAATAATGTATGGTCAATTATGAATTATACAGGGTGAAATTTTAAAATTAATAATTTATTACACTTGAAATATTGGTACTTACTTTTTTAAATTAGCTAAATACAGATTTATTAAAAATCTTAACTAACTAATTATTAGATGTATTTGTATATTAAACAAAACCTGCTACGCCCATGAATTTTATCATAAATACCTAAAAATGTCCTAAAAACGCCAATAATTAGACAAAATCGGTAAATAATGTGGATTGTTTTAAATCGGTAAATAATGTGGATTGTTTTCTATTCTGTCAGTTGTTGATGTGTTGACAGTTTATACTGAAAAAGTAAAATCTTTGTCAAACTCTCCTTCCTTGTCGACATAACAATGAAATATTTAACTGAGACTCACCGAATTGAGATTTTAATGATGATCGGGTACGGGGATAACTGCAGAAGTCAAGTTGAAGTGGCAAACTTATTTAATCACAGGTATCCCGAATTGCCTGATATTTCACAAAGTACTGTGTCTCAAATTCATGCACAATTCAGAGAACTTGGACATGTCAAACAATTGAAAAGAAAACCACACTTCGTTGAAGATGATATGAAAGTGGATATTTTGTTAAATATCGAAGAGAATCCAACTTCAAGTACACGTCAAATTGCCCGTGAAAATAATGTTAGTCATACAACTGTTCTAATATGTCTTCATAAAGAAAAACTTCATCCCTACAAATTAACTTTTGAGCAGTAGTTAACAGAAGACGATCCAGAACGTAGAATGGATTTCTGCGAAAGATTTATGAATAAGTTGAACAGAAACGAGATAGCTCTTGGTACCATTCTTTTTTTCTGACGAATCAACATTCACATTGAATGGAGAGGAAAACCGACAGAACTGTAGGTGTAGATATTGGTCAGCAGAGAATCCTAATTGGATGCGTGAGACACATACTCAGTAGGTACCCTCAAAAGGGGAACGTTTGGGCCGGTATCATAGGCGACCATATTATTGGTCCTATATTTATAGATAGAAATTTGACAGCTGAAAAATATTTAAATATGCTTAGAAATGATGTTATTCCTGCGTTGGCAAACTTATATCACAACGCAATAGATCCTAGCTTACCGAATGAAAATGTTTGGTTCCAGCAAGACGGGGCAACACCCCATTATGCTTTAATGGTAAGAACTTATTTAGATGAAATCTTCCCCAATAAATGGATTGGACGAAGAGGTACTATTGAGTGGCCAGCTAGATCGCCAGACCTTACGCCGTTAGATTTTTTTCTGTGGGGTTATCTCAAGAACAAAGTATATGCAACACAAACAACTAGCATTGTAGACCTCAAAGACAGGACAACTACAGAAATACGGAATATTTCACCTCAAACTTTAAACAAAGTTAAGAAGGAATTTTATAGCAGACTGTGCTATTGCCAACAACTAGGTGGAGAACATTTTGTGCATTTATTTTAATGTATTAAAATCAAATACATCAGGTATTTTCTGTATGTGTTTAATAACTGTAAAAATAAAAATTTCACCCTGTATAATTCATAATTGACCATACATTATTTAGTTTGTTGGAATCGGTTCATTAAGAGGATTTCAATAATATGCAAATATTTAAAAAAAACACCGACTATGGCACACTTGTGTGAATCACCCTGTACATTTACATTTATGTTCACATAACGCACAACTCAATTCAAAAGTTGATGTGTCTCGGCATTTTTTATAATTTTCTAAAATAATGACATTAAGAATTTTATTCCATAAGTGGTTTCCACACTGTATATTATGTAACTGGTGGTGAAAACTAACTTTCCCGGATGAATGGGAAGATCACGAAGTCCGGGAATTGTAACCAACATCAAAAATTTGTTAATCCATAAGTTATTTCATTCTTTTAACATAGAGCGATTTTCCAAAATTGACCCAAACGGCTATTTCCAATATCTTAGTTTACATCGTCGTCAGCTTGGGGTTTGAATCTACTTAAAATATTGTTAGTACATCAAAATAGGTTTTACTTTATCTACTTAAACACATTGATAACGTCATTTGACTCATGTATTTCCCCTAGGACCCTATGCCTGATGAATTTTTGAATTTCAATTTCCTGAGAACTGAACTCTGTGGATTTGTATAGAATTTCGGTTCATAGCAGATCGGTTAAATCAAGACTGTTTCAAAATTCAGTCACCCCTTCGGCATGTTGTATCATTCCAACTCACTTGTAATGTATAATAATCATAATGGAAAATACTCGATTTCCCAAGCTTTGTTTTTCTCGCTTGCGACAACTTGCAAGTTTTTCCGAAATAATTAATAATACAATGTATGCTGACAATTAATTAAAATTTTGCGCCGAGAGACTAGCCCTGAAGCCTATGAATCGCTGCTTCGTAAACGAGAGAGAGAGAGACTGAGAAGAGAGCGCTCGTGCTTAAGGCACATAACGCAGCAACGTAACGTAACGGTCAGATCTTTTGCGCCGCGACCCCCGGTCGCTCCAACCTAACGTAAAGAACAAAGTTCTAATAAATTAAACTGTATGGATCTTATTTGGGCACAGCGGTGCTTCTTTCATACACTAGCTTGAATATTACTGGCCAATTAAAACAATACCTGTTACTTAAACTACCCATACAAGTCACCCGCACTCTTACACAATTACTAACCTAGTAGAAATATGCACGGTGTGTAATAAGAATGAATACGAAACCCTCCACCATTTGTTATTTGATTATCCAATATATTCAGTAATGAAGCCAAAAGTCAATTGTTATTGTTGTTTTATACAGTAGAGCGATCAATAAATAATTGATTTCAATATCGAATAATAATCTCTTTTGAAACAATAATTGTTAATACAAAACAAATCTAAAGTACCAAACTTTTTATGTACTTAAGATAAATTTGTGAAGTATAGAAAAGATAAATTTGTGAAGTATAGAAACATAATCTGAAAAAAAAAATAGAGATTCTATTAGAACAATATCATCTGATGAGCTCTTAATATGACTGTTCCCCCTTATTTCTCATATTAGATTAATTAGAGCCTTTATTTAGAATGAACGCGTTCATAGCTGCAACTACAGGTGAGTTTTTACTTCAATATGTATATACAATGCTCAACAATTCAAGTGGATCATTGTAACTATTGCAAATATGTCTGTATGACCATTTTTCGAGAGTCAATATTTTTTATGATTTTCCTCTATGCATTTTGTCTCTCATCTTTTTAACTGAAAAATATCCAGTTGCATAAAGCTGCTGGTCTTGAATTAGCAAAACAACGACAACTGCAAGACATCGCGTCATCACCGAGTAGGACTTGTGAACTACCGGGTTTATTAGGATGTAGTTGCCACCCTGCTCACCAGATACGAATTGCATTGAACATGTTTGGGCTGAAATGTCCAGGCAATTGAATCGACTTGAACAATATCCACATTACACCAATTAGCTAATTATTAAATCATCTGGACAGGCATTCCCCAGCAGTTCGTTAAAAATTCAATAAGTAGTACCCCAAATCGAGTAACACCATTAAGACGAGCCCGAAATGGACCCAAACTGTATTAATTTTAAATATTTACAAAGAAAATAAAGAAATTTTTATATTATCCACTTCAATTGTTGAGCAGTGTAGTTTACTTCAATTCCGCAGACTCTTATCTAGTGATTAGTATTACTTTGTCTTATGTTTCAACCGGTGCACGCGAATTCTTGTCAGGTTCCTTAATGACAATATAATACACTTGAGTTCCCGTCCGACACTTGCAGGTATCTTAATCCCGCACTCGAATTGCCGTCCAGTTTATTTAATCTGTTCTGTTATCGGGACTGCCCAATAGTTTACCCTGGCGGGGTTAGGTTGGGTGTCTTATTATTCCCCAAATAAATGTACAAATACCTTTATCATTTAATTTATTTCATATTTCCTTAATCTCCTTAATTTTGTGTTGCAATTCGGCTCCTAATTTTGGTCAACGAACATTAACAAGACAAGAAGGGTCACTCTCCGTCGGAACGTTCATGTCCAGCTTACACAAGCACGCCGACGATTTCGACAAATTCCTGAAGCAGTGAACGTGTTTGTGCTTATACGAGGTTGATGCAAACCGCTAGCGATTAAAACGAATAAACGTTCACTTACCAGGGTGATTTAAAAACATCTAGCAATAATTGTTATTGTAACCTATTCCGCTTAGTGGGAATTAAAATAAAAAAGGGAATATCGTCAGGATATTTAATTGGTGAATCTAAACATAATTATAAAAAGAACTGGTAGCAAAAATGAAGGGAAAAATGGAAGTTACATCAAAAAGTAATGTAGTAAGCTACAGATGAGACTAGTAGGTATAAAAATTAACAATAACATGTTTGCAAATGCCAACTTAAATAGGTATTCTAATATAAAAAGTATACAGGTCATTACAGGTTGTTTTAAATCCGAGGCCATCAAAGAGTACCAACTTACCTAACAGTAAAATACGGGTACTGGGAAAAATAATTATCGCGATTCGAAAATTGTGAGAATCGATACACGAACCATCCAAAACCAAAGGCGTGTCTCGGCATTTTTCATAATTTTCTAAAATACTGACATAAAGAATTTTATTCCATAAGTCGTTTCCACACTGTATATTTTTACCAAAATATCAAACATCAAGACAGTTTAAGCTCGTCGTAACAAGACATTTTTTTTCAGGCAACATCATTAGCTTTTCAGCTGGAACAGCCATATCATGGCCTTCTCCAGAAGCAGGAAAACTGGTAGACTCCACCATGGCTATTTCCAATGCGCAGAAATCCTGGGTAATCTCATTATTTCTCCTAGGAGCTAGCTTTGGACCTTTTCTATATGGTTATCTAGCTGATAAAGTGGGTAGAAAAAAAACCCTACTATCCATGGGAATACCTTTAACTGCTGGATTCATCACAATGGCATTTGTAAGAGTTATAGAAGTTTTCTACGTAGCTAGATTCATAACAGGATTAGCTGTTGGAGGACTTTTCACAGTTATGCCGATGTATATAGGAGAAATAGCCGACAGCTCTAATAGAGGAACCTTGGCAGGATTATTAAACATCCTTATATGTATCGGGATATTATTTTCCTATTGTGTAGGACCGTATGTAGATATATTAGTTTTTAATTTGATTTTAGCCATTATCCCGGCCGTATTCATCCCATTGTTCTTGTTATTTTCTGTAGAAAGTCCCAGGTATTTGATAAGTCAAAAAGAAGTTGTGAAAGCCAAAGAAAATCTTCAATGGTTAAGAGGTGAAAAAGTCGATATTGATTCTGAAATAGCTGCAATTGAAAAAGCTGTACTTGAAGAAGGTAAAGGTGGAATAACTGATATATTCAAAACATCTGGTAACGTGAAAGCGTTCATAATAGCAAGTGGTTTGATATTTTTTCAACAATTTTCTGGAATTAATGCTGTTTTATCAGACGCTCAATCTATTTTTGAGCAAGCGAAAACTTCTCTAGACCCCGCTATTTGTACGATACTCATAGGCATTGTTCAGTTGATTTCTGGCTTCCTATCCATGTCTCTAGCCGACAAATTGGGTAGAAAGTTGTTACTGCTTGTTTCCGGTGTAGGTATGGTACTATCAGAAGTGCCTTTGGGTGTTTACATTTTTCTGAACAAAAATGGCACCGATGTCAGCGGTATTTCGTTTCTACCAATTGTATCTCTTATAGTGTTCATTTTAACTTATAACGTTGGTATGGGCTCTTTACCTTGGACCATTATGGGTGAGTTGTATCCGTCAAATATCAAATCAATAGCATCTTCTATAACAGCATCGTTTTGTTGGATATTGGGCTTTTTAATAGTATACTTCTTCGATAGTATATCGGAAGCTATCGGTTTGGGACCTTGTTTTTGGATTTTTTCCGTTTGTTCGGCTTGTTCTATAGTTTTTGTTCAATTCTACTGTATCGAAACCAAAGGAAAATCTTTGGAACAGATACAGGAAGAACTAAACAAATAAGAAAAAATATTTGTCATTTATCTGTTTTCTTTTCATCACAA
>CAJUYH010008186.1:0-10117 GCA_910591685.1 Galerucella tenella | reverse complement strand
AAATAAGAAAAAATATTTGTCATTTATCTGTTTTCTTTTCATCACAAATGTGTGTATTTGGGGTGACATTTCCCGAAACCTACAAGATCTATTGTATCCCCTTACTTCTACTTAGTTCCCTAGGAAAGCTTTAGAGACTAGTAGCTCCTTTAGTCCTATTTCCTGGATGAATTTTAGGATATATGCAGGTTTTAACTTAGGTAAATGTCCCTCAATAAACTCCTAGGTGCTGTGCCCTAGAATTGTGAAATGCTGTGCTTCTCCTTCCATAGAATCTACATTCTCCTTCCTCCACTATTTCGAGCTTTTTCAGGTGCCCATTCAGCTTTTTATAAGTGAGATTGGCTGTAGTGGAAATTAAACTTTGCTTAAACTATTCAGGGTCATATAGTGTGACCCATTTTGTTTGGAAGCACCCCTTTTCAAAATCCGCATTTTCAACCGATTTTGTTTAAATTTTTTTTGTTAGATTCAGTATCAAAAACAGTATTTTAATACAAATTTTCATACCTTAATTACTACTTTCAAGACCCTCTATGTTAATTTTTCTCTGCCAAGAAAGACAAAGTACATTAGGCATTTTTTTCTTAAATATAACTATACCACTGGATTCAGAATCATCACAAAAGTAAACTACCAAAATTTTATAAAAAAAATTTTATTAACGACAAATTTATTACAACATGAATTTGAAAAAGTGATATTTTCATTAATATTTTACGTAGAATGTAGACAAATTTTTGAAATGGCAACATGGTAAACAAAAACTAGGACTCAAACATATTGCACAGTGAAAATTCGAAGCCGATAACTTAACCCGTTCTGGAGTTATAGCTTCTGAAAGTAATGTAAAATTGTGCTACTGTTTTTGATACTGAATCTAACAAAAAAAATTAAATCAAAAACGGATTTTACAGGGGTGCTTCCAAACAAAATGGGTCACACTGTATATAGGCATATTATATATGAATATTGTAAGATCGTTTTGTACACGCACCCTGTAGATTATATTTGAAATAAATAATAATCAATATTTTATCCGTCAAAGGTATATTAGGTATGTCTTAAGCTCAGAAATAACAGGATTACAATCACATTATTTTGTTGTATTATATTATATTGTATATTATGTAAAATATTAAAAAGGTATATTTTTTTAATTAATTTTTTTTGTAACGCAATCAACCCGCACTACTACTAGTACTGACAATTACCCTATAACCCACTCACAATAAAAACCTACTCTTTTTTCTCTTATTTTTTGGAATCAAACCACAATAATGTTTTTAATTTTTTTTTATTTCGACGTTTCGGTAACCTTCCAGCTACCTTTGTCAAGAATTACTAATAGTAAAATAATTTTTAATTAAGATTAACTAGTAATAAAAAAAATTTTTGGTTCCTATCGACACAACGAAAAAAATATGACAACTAGACAATCAATAATATTTTGAAGTTTAAGACTACAAAACTTTGTTGTCAAATTTTATTAAGGTCCATTCATAGTAGATCACACCTTTGGTAAAATGTGAAATCAAATATTTTATTTTATGACATTCTAACGATATGATAGTCTACTAGAAATGGAATCGAGTGAAGTGCACGTTCCAGGAACGGTTTTTATTGGGATAGCGCTTTTTTCGCTTATTTTGGAAATGTTGTTAATAAAGCGCGTTTGTTGTTACTTTTTTGTGTATGATTATTTTTGTTTTCAAAACATGTGGTGATTTTGTGTATTGAAGTGTGTATCGATTAACAACTATTCCAATGATAAATCATAAGAAAACCTGGATAAAAACTTATGATGCTATCCTGATAACGCAGGTAATTGATTATTGGAATTTTCTCTTTCTAACATTGGTAACCAAATTTGACTACATTCGGCTGAAATACTAGTTACACATTTATCTGCATTTAGTTGTATTAAAGCATTTTCTTTGATTTTTCGTCTTTTATTATTGGGCTCTTTCAATATTATTTTTGTCGAATCCCATTGAATTTCATGCCCCTCTTTCCAAGCATGTTTACAAATACCTGAATTACAAAACTCCCTATCTTTGATATATTTTTTATGTTCACTTATTCGGACTTTCAATGGTCTAGATGTTTCACCTAAATAGAATTTGTCGCATTCACAAGATATCTGATGTATGCAATTTTTTGAAGATTGTTCTTCATTTTTTGGTTTCGTTTTTGTTAGGATAGATCTTAAAGTATTGTTAGATTTAAAGCTGGTTCGAATATTAAATTGATTACCAATTTTCTTAATTCTTTCTGATAAACCCTTAACATACGGTATTGTCAAGTTTTTAAAAATTATGTTAGCTGAATTATTAATATTATTGTTATTATTATGGGGTATTAACAATGAGCCCTTCTCTATATTCTTGATTTCTCTATTTACAAATTCTGCCGGGTAATTATTGGCATTTAAGATATTTTTCAGTAGAGTTTTCTCCTTTGTGAAATGATTATCATTAGAACAAATGATTCTGGCCCTATCGTATAAAGATTTTACTACCCCTTTTTAACGCTTGTAGCATGATTTGATTGAAAATTCAAATACCTATTAGTGTGTGTTGGCTTACGATAAACACTTGTAGGTGTTTCCTTGATAAGAACATCCAAAAATGGTAAAAAATTGTTATTTTCAATTTCAATTTCAAATTTTATAGATTTTTCTCCTTCATTTATATTTATTAAAAAATAATTCAGAGATACTAAGTGCAAAAATATCGCTTACATATCTCCACCAGACAATTGGTTTCAATTTTTGATTATTCACTATTTTGGCTTTAAAATGTTCCATGTAAATATTTGATAGAATTGGTGAGAGGCAAGAGCCCATGGCTAGAGCAAAATTCTCTTCATAAAAATCATTATTGAATATGTTTTTGTTATACATAATTTTATTATTGCTGCTACGCTCAATTTGGTCCTTTCTGTAAGGGTCTGATCTATTTCTAATTTCGATTGGACAAGTTCTATTGTTTTCTGTACCGGTACATTTGTGAAGAGACTAACTACATCAAAACTGACCAAATAATGGCTTTTGTTGAACTTTAAATCTGATAGTTTTTCTAAAAAATGATTGCTATTTTTGATATAATAATATATAAGAGAAAAAAGAATAAGTAATGCCACAAGGAACTTGTGGCAGAAGATATTTAAAAACCCACTGTTTCATTTATGCAATTCAAATAGCGAGAAGCAAGGCTGGATTATGGTTCATTTACGAAAAGTTTGCAATTTTGACATTTGTAGTAACAATTGCAGTCACTGAACAAAATCTAAATATCCAAAGTGTAAATGGAATCATTAATCATATAAAGGGGGAAGTTACGGTCCAAAAGTTGGCTGCCGTGTCCGGGGTTGCCAGACTTAAGTTGTCAAAAGCAGACAATTTTATCAGAATTTCTTGTGATGGTTTGTCGTTTTGATTCGCATTTTATACTTTGTTATTTACTGTGTAAATTATAATCTATTATTTTCATAACCATTTGAAAGAGAGTATCGAACACTGCGTCGCAATGCATGAGTCTTTATCAAGTGGTTGCAAGGAGATGGTAGCATCCCTAATATCATATTTTGAGAGATAACGAGATAACGGTGGACCGCTAATTCCTATTACTTGTGTGAGATATGTAAGTTTTTAATGAATACATTGTTACTTAATACTGCAATAACGATGCAATTCAACATGTGCCTGAAGATAACATTTTTCAGTTAAACTTAAGGTTTCAAACCTGGACAATTTGAAATTCATGTATTTAATCATCAAAATTTTATAATTCCTGCTCTTATTTTTGAGTTGAATGTAATCTTATACAATAAACAACTTATCAACATAATTTTATGCCAACAGCTGGAAAAAAATTACAATGTGGCAACGATGTATTACATCTGTCATGTTTTGTTATTGCAAACTTATCGTAAATGTACTATATCCATAAAGCGGGCTAGGCAACTGTCTAAGAGCCTCCGCACACGAGTCGATTGGCACTCGAACAGAGCACTCGAAGCGGATCCGTCTCGAAGTCGAAGCGGAATGAACGTCACATACGAACTATGCGATGCAATCGGAGGTTAACCGTACACGGGGCGATTTTTATCTGTTTCAGTTCGAGTATGTCTTCCAACAAGTTCAGTCCTTTTTTATGATGAGTGGTTCCAGTGATGAGGAGGACGCTGTTATTTTTCATATGTACCGTCGGATAAAAAAAAAGGAGACGGAGATTATGATACATCCTAGAGCGGAATTTTCATTGTCGGTTGTTTGTTGCTGCAAAAGAATTACAGGAAAGTGATAAAAAAATTTTAGCATTCTATAGAATGTCAAAAGAGTGTTACGTTGCTCTAGTGGAAGCTATATCTCAAGCCATTCACTACATATTGCACGCGAAACTATCGTCACACTCGAAATTTCTCGTTCTCAGCAGCTCGCAGGGTTCGACTGACGCTCAAAACGCAATCAATTCGACTACCTATCGACCCGTTGGTGGACCTACGTTACATTACCTACGAAGTGGAATGGAGGGAGAAACGTTTTGACTTCGAGACGCATCCACATCGAATGCCAAACGACCCGTGTGCGGAGGCTCGGCGGGTTAGGCAACTGTCTAAGAGCCCTGCAAAGACTAGGCACACACGGGTGGTTGGCCGGCCGTTCGCACCTAACCTTTAAATGGGACCAGACCGCAAGGATAATATTTCTTGCTTCATCTCCTGCAGGATGAAGCTCTAAAGTAAAGTAAAGCAATTTTTCACACTACAAAACTTCAATTTTGTCAATTTTTCAACAAGTTTTAAATTGTAAAATAATAATTATATAAGTAGCTAAGCATGATATAAATGCAGGTATCAGTTGTCGATTGATATGAAAAAATCCTGAAGCTGTAAAAATCGGTTGTAATTCTTTCGTCAAACTCGTTATACCATATGTGTTGATATTTTCATGGCTGGAAGTTTCCAAGAAAACACATGTTTTTGTTAATTCCATCGATCTTTTTTCCACTTTGTCAAACGATGTGATTATCACGATGGAGAATATCTGAAACATTTTTATTGTAACTTAATAATAGTAACATCAACTTCATTGGTTTGATGGTAATTTTTACTTACCATTAATGTTGTGCCATAAACTAGATTCGGTATAAGTACGTAAATCTGATCAAATTCTACAGATCTCAACAATATATTATTTAAAGCATTTAAAGCGTTCATAAAAGTTGTTATTATCAAAATCATAACAACATTACCAGTCGCTTTCCCTACAGCGTTAGCACCAATATATAAATCAAGTAAATTCGTTTTAATACTCTTCTTAGATACTTCAACACGTACTGCAGCTTTAAAATTGCGTAGAAGATTCTGTAATAGTAAATATCTCGAACATAATAAATTGGTGGCATTCCAAATAACCGCAGTAAGAAGAAAAACTTCAATTTTTACCACAGTAAAAAACATATAAATCCAAAATTGTTTCATTTGCAAATAATACAATCTGTTTTCTTCCCAAAAAAGACAAAAGTGAAACAAAATCGAAACTAAAAACAGCAAAGACAATTTAAAATAGTACTCGACGACGTTAACTCTATTTCTCGATTTTTTATCCAGTTTATCGATTATATCAAAATACTTCTCCCAGTTTTTTTTCTGTCGCATAGCGTTGTACAAAATTGTGACATTTAAAACGCTCACCATTACGAAGTCCACATCTCCGATGAATATATTTCTGTAAGATGGCTTTTTCAAATCGTTCACCGATTGAAGAAACTTGTCTATCAAATATTTTACGTTGAGACATATATTTGCAATAAAAAACAATTTGCCAATTACAGAAGTCGAAGGAACTAATCCTAAATATCCACTGATTCTAAAAATTGTTCTGCAAGTGTTGGTATCGGGTTTTTCCAAGCGCGACATAGTGGACTAATACAAAACAAGTCATTCGAAACATCGACTTAATGAAATAAAATAATAATTTTAATGTTTATTGATCTAATGACAAATAATGTAAGCACATTAATCACAATTTTACGGATGACATAAAACAACCTATTTCAATAATTAATATATACAGGGAATTCAAATATAAAATGGTTTGAAGACCGGTTGGGGACCAAATTTCCATCGTTACAGCGATGCCAAAGTCTAAACAGATGATTTTTTACAGGCCATTCGGAAGATCGTTGAATGGTTTTCATATCTCATCACCAGTTACTATAAGTATTTTTTCGTGAGATACCGTTGATGTGATGTCGGTTACAGAGCGGTTATACCCCCACCAAAGAAATTTCAAACGTTGTTATCGTTCATGATCTCTCGCGAAAATCAACCGGCTAACCGGATGTAATTAACTTCACAACAATAATAAATAAACATAACCTCAATAAAAAGTGACGAGTTACAAAGTTTCTATTAGGCAATCCAGATCACGTGACCTAATATGGCCGTGCAGGGCAAACAATTTAGACGGATAGGTTAGTTTTGTATTGTCTATTCAGTCATAAACAGTGCTCAAGACATTTTAGTCGAATTTATTAGTATATTTTGCTTCAATTCAGTATATTTTATTAGTGTTTAGTATATTGTTCATTTGATTAGTATTTTTTATTTAGAATATATCACTTTTCTTAGTTTTTATAAATATTGTTATTGAACAAAACTGAACAAAATGCCTGCTACATACAGCCTGATATTTGATTTTTGATTCTGTTAAATCATCTCTATTGATTGCTGCTAACCACATTTCTCCTCGCTTCTTACTTATTAATTCATTCTTGTGCACCAAAATTGTGTTTTTTAAAACAGCTGGGACCTTAAAAAAGCTTACTTGGTCTCGGTTTGAACGGCTCCCACAACCGACTACAATACAAGTTGTTGGCATTTTGAAGTAGGTGTTTCACTCCTGAGATCCATGAGCATAAAAGTTGAATACTGCAGGTGATACTTTCCTATTCAAGCAAGTGAAATTTTAATGCCAGCAATTTCATAAAAGTTTCACTTTCATTATAATATTGTATATGTTTTAGTCAGTGTGTACTTACCCGTAAATATTAAATAATAATAAAATTCTTGATAGTTTAAAAACCACTAACAAAAAAATAATGTTCTTATATAGGTACACAACCAAAATTTGGTCCTAAATTGATATAACCAGCTTAAAAGTTTTATAAATTTGAACTTTTTATTGTATATTATTAGTATAGAGACACCAAAGCAAAATAAAAGCATCTTTCTCCAAAATAAACACTTATATAAGTCGCTGCGACGCGAATGATTTCGTCAGCCATTTTTGCACGATTTTGTAGCCCGTCAAACAATATTGCCGAGATATACAGGGTGTCCCAAATAAGAGTGACTGATTTTAAACATAAATGCCCATCAGCTTACTAATTGCTCCAAAGAGATGGGGTTTTCACTAGTTTCACTAGTTTATCAAAGAGATTTTTTTAGGCTTGGCTGGCATTTCATCTCATCAACACAGGGTGTTTCACTAATGTTGGTCAAATTCAATGGGGAAAATATGTATTTTTTCAAATGAAACACCCTATAATTTTTGATCTCATTCGAAAGAGCAATCATTCTCCTTTCCAAAAATGTATAGTTTTCCATCTTTTGTTCCATTAACAACAAAGATATTCGAGGTTTCAAGTAGTAGTACATTTTTAATTAATAGTTTCATATGAACGTATTTTGATGCCTAAAATCAACTCATGCTGTGACCGTTTGACGCATAACAACAAATTCATTAAAAGAAATTGGTTTTTGAGAACCCCATATTCTACAATTATGTTTGTTACACATTAATGTGAAACGTTGCTTCATCAGACATAATTCATAATGAATTGGGTTCGTTTCTTAATAAGTCAAGTAAAGTCTCACATACCATTACTCGTTTTTCATAATCTGACACGTACAATTTTTGATAAGTCTCAATTTTGTATGGAGCTAGTCTTGAAATTTTTAAACATCTTTGAACGTCACTCTTGCTAAGCTCTAAAAGTCCAGCAATTTTTCCAATTGAAATTTTATTATCGTTATCATGTGGCACTTCATCAATTGACATCAACTTGTTTAAAAGACCATCATTATACCTTGGTTTTTTTAAGTGTGCAATGCAACCAGTTTCAATAAATAGTACATACAATTTTTTAACTATATTCACTGGCGGTGGATTTTTCATAAATTTCCTTCTGTATATCCTCCTTGTTTGAATTATTGATTTCGTTTCTGCATAAATTATTACAGTTTAAGCTTTTTCACTCACTGTATAGATCATTCCGAAACCGACTTATATGACTTAACAAAATTACTATTGTCAAAATTGCTGATTTTGTTGTTATGCGTCAAACGGTCACAGCATGAGTTGATTTTAGGCATCAAAATACGTTCATATGAAACTACTAATTAAAAATGTACTACTACTTGAAACCTCGAATATCTTTGTTGTTAATGGAACAAAAGATAGAAAACTATACATTTTTGGAAAGGAGAATGATTGCTCTTTCGAATGAGATCAAAAATTATATGGTGTTCCATTTGAAAAAATACATATTTTCCCCTTTGAATTTGACCAACATCAGTAAAACACCCTGTGTTGATGAGATGAAATGCCAGCCAAGCCTAAAAAAATCTCTTTGATAAACTAGTGAAACTAGTGAAAACTCCATCTCTTTGGAGCAATTAAAAAGCTGGGCATTTATGTTTAAAATCAGTCACTCCTATTTGGGACACCCTGTATATAGTTGCCAATATAGCAGCCACATATTGCACTGATAATTTTTTACTGAAAATAGTAATGTAAGAAATAAATAATCTCTTATATTCGAAACTATATTTTATTGCCTCTACAAAAACTAATAAACTAACAATCTCGTATATTTAGTATTCAGCTCGTGTCTATTTCACGTCTTGTTGATAACTACCTGACCCCTTCAACCCTCGTTGTACTTTCCTTTTCTCGATACTCAGCTTGTGTTTGTTTTTATATATTCAAACATTCCTATGTTGTTATTATTATCTAGCACGTAACGCTCGTTTGAGATTCCTCTGACGGACCTTGCATATAGGGTGGATCCAAATATATCTTACAGTAACCAATCAAATTACTTAATTTCAAGTCATGTGTCAAATTTCATCCAATCACCGCTGTATTACAGCGATTATACCCTACATGTGGTGTTTTCAGTTTGGTGTTTATTTTTTATCAAAAATTAATTAAACGTCAAACTGACAACTGGATTAAAAATGTCGCGAAGATTTGGTATTGCATCTAACGATTCAATTAACTTACCAATTATACTTTTCACAACTGTAGTTTTAAATAAAAATGAATAATATTTGATTAAAACTAATAAAGTTTGTATTGAAAATTATTAAACATCAGATTGACAATCAATTTTTTGATATCTACTAAGTAAAAAATTATCTTATCGAATACTCCTCGGGTCTTGATAAATACTCAAAATTTTGTCGTAGAGAATCCTTCAAGCGTGTTGCTCAAAGATAATAGCCCTCGGCCTGCGGCCTTGGGCTATTATCAACAAAATTATCTCGGTATTATCAAGACCCTAGGGGTATTACTACTGAAAATATTGCCCGTTTAGAAGGTGCTTAAGTATAAGACAACAAACAAATTACCTTTCAACAAAAACAAAAAGGTATTTTTTGTGTTTTAGTGTGAGTTTAATGTTTCTGTTGTCTGTTAGCTTGGATCTTCTAAACTACTCAACGGATTCTAATGCAGTTTTCAGCAATAGACAGAGTGATTCAAGAGGAAGGTTTATGTGTATAACTAGCGACCCGCCCCTGCTTCCCACGGTTGCAGTATATTATAATACATCCAAATTACCAAAATAGAGATAGTTTTTTATAAATAAAACAAGTTTTTTTTCAATTTAAATAATTTATTTAAAAAAATATGATTAAAATTATATTCAGTCATGTTGAATAAAAAAAATTACTATCCTTCCAGTTCCATTTGTATCTCTTCCACAGTCTTACCCTTAGTTTCCACTACGAAGAATATACCAAATGGAATGGCGGCTATACAAAAACCGGAGAAAATTAAAAACGATGGACCAATATCGATGGCATCTACCATAGACTGGAA
>CAJUYH010008185.1:0-15942 GCA_910591685.1 Galerucella tenella | reverse complement strand
AATTAGAAAATCATATATGCAATGTATGTCGTAGCTTGTCACTGTCATTTTATGTCATGTTTCTACGATTAATAAATTTATCTATAAACTAATAATTAGCATTTAATTACCCACATCAAATAAAGATATGTCTCAAATTCTTCAGCTACGCCATTAAATGGCTCTATATTACCAATCATCGACATTGTTCCAACGTATTAGGTAGTAGGTACTTGATTTGGTGTTTCTGTATTGAGAAACGACTTCAATTTCAACTCGTATCCCATCCTCGTCGCCAAAATATTATGTTTATACATATTAAATGAAACACCGTGGCTTCTGAATTGAATTGTTATTCATATTTTCAAGATACATTTGACAAAACTAACGATCCCTACCGCTGGCTGTCTGACTGACATTTTTGGTCGGGTGACAAATACATAACAATAATATGTATTTGGTTGAAAGCTAATGTCTCTCAAGGCGGGCGTCATGTTTATATTTCCGTCTTACTATTATTCCATTTTATGTTCGAATTTGTTTATTCTATCATTGTTTCATAAATATGGGGGAACATGAAAAAGTGTTCAGCGTGACAACGCCTCACTTTCCCTTTGCAACCGTTAATTCCATGTTATGTAGTAAGTTGGGTATGAGAAATCAATTAGTGAAGTTGTGACAAAATGTGATTGTTTTTATTTACAATAAGTTCATCCAATTCACCCAATTTATGTTAGAAAATACCCTAGATTATTTTACAAATATCAATAGTAACACGCTCGCTACACTGTTTCATCCAAACAAATGTGGAGAGACGAGTGAAAATTAATGAGGAGATATTATGTCTCCTCATTAATTCACTTCATCTGCTGGAAAAACGATTATACTTTCTACAATATTATATTGTCCGAAACATAATTCTATTGAACATCCCAAACTGTTGTTGGTATTTAGGTAATTTCCTTATAACTACCCATTGAATTTGCTAAGCTAATTGTTACTACCTAATTCATATCGCGGTCAACCATGCTACTACTTGCAATATTATTTATCGAAAAAATATACCTACGTGTTTGACACAGAAGCCCAGTATATCCTTGGTGACATTTACATTCCAAAGGTTTATCACAGTATCCTTGCACGCATCCCGGAAGTACTTGACATTCCTTACATGTTTTACCAGCCCATCCTAATCGACACCTACAATCTCCTGGGGTATTACAATAGCCCCTTGTTTGGTGACAATCTTGTCGACAAATGGCTGTAGAAGAAATTTCAATGATTATTAATTAATAAGGTGATATAAAGGTGATTACACAATATCAGTTTTTTTTTGTCACTTCCATTTTCCGTTCATATATATACGAGTTATCCACTCAAACTCAATAGTATATCAAGAAATAAGGGCCTTATGTGAAGCTTACCAGCTAAAGGGTTTAGTATTACCACCTGACCCTTGTAGTCGTTGGTTACCAAACCCGATAGCTGTAACATCTAGCCCGCATCACATCCCAGGCTTTTCCCAATTTACCAGCATTGTTATCATGAAAGTAGGTTGTGAATACGGAATAAAGTGCAATTTGCTGATCAAATAACCACGATGTCAACATAAATATCGGTGGAATGCCAGTTCCAACGTCAGCTGGTACTTCCGCTTCAACTAGTTCCATACCAAGTGAACCACCGTTAATTTCCAATAACATAGATCAAGAAGAACAGCACCAACGAAGTGAAATTCCTTCTAATTTTTAATAATCATGCTTCAAACTGTTCTATCTATTTCAATATGCATTAATCTAAAGTTGAGTGGATTTGTTCATTTTGATATTTTGCTATGTGGTTTCACGTTATTTTTTATTTTTGTATAGGTACAGTTTTCGCAAAAATAACAAATTTTACCTTATCAAGGCTTCACAAATTTTTTTAAATGGATTACGATTACTCTGTTATTTTTTTTAAGTCCATAACTTGAAGTTAATTTAGTATATTTCAAATTTGATTAAATATTATATATCCAAACTGACTAGTTTCTGTGATATTTCAATTTTATGATTAGAGATTTTATTTTCAACAAAAAACCATTAAAAATCAGCTGCATGAAATACATCCACATGTTGCGAGAATGTTATTTGGAAAAAAAAATTCAAAATATCGATAATATTACCACAAGTTAATGGGGGCAGATTTCTTGATGTTGTTTGCCTTCTGAATATTTGAATTTGATCCCCATTACTATTCTCGTTCCTAGTAATTGGGTAGGCTCTGAAATATCAACAAAGATTCACATTCTCCTGATTCGTTTGTCAAAAAATTGGGTAACTACATGATATGTTTCCTGGAAGTTGGATTGGACGATGAGGACCAGTTTTCTGGGCACCCAGATTACCAGAGTTGATCGGGGATACAAAGTACACCACACGATAGATATTAAGGCAGGCTTTCCAAATGTTGATGCGCAGATTCTTAGAGATGTGAGTCGATTTTATGGAGACTATTCTCAAGCCTACATGATAATCGATGCTTACAACAATTCCTAGGAAGCCTGAATAAGCCACCATTCCATCATTGCCAAGCAAATACAAAAAATCCTGAAGTGCTACGCTCATTTGCATGGAATTCACCAAAAAATGTGCGGAAAAAATAAATTTCCGACAAGGGGCTCATCTCAAGGGTGGTTCGACTCCATGTTGCACTAGGTGCACCAGAGCGTTGACACAGAATAAAAAATAAAAGCTGCAGGGCGCCACTTAATTTGAAACGTCGACGAAAGGATGATAATGAATTCAAATGGTGAGAAAAAAAAGGTGGGGAAGGTAGGAACAGCTTGTAGGATTTGATTGAAAGTTAACAAAATAATTAGATAACTTGTAAAGACCCTCACACGATCCCCCCAGAGCTCTCACAGCCGGGTGGATGGGAAATTGAAAAAAAGGAATTTAAAATATCTTCATTGTCCCATGCCTAAAAAAGGGATAAGAAAAAATATGAAGCCTGCACTTCATATGGTAGGTACTTAGCTTGGTAAACAAAAATAGAGATTATTTGAGCAGGTTCTGTGTAGGTGAAGATAAATGTGAGTTCAGCGGTTTCCTTGGAGCTGTGCTAACCACAGCAATCCAAGTTGAAAAGCTAAGAAAGTTAGCGATATGGTAAAGGTACGCCTTGCATCAAAGACGGTCGATAGCGAAGACGGCGAGGTTAGCGTCGCAAAAATGGAGGCGGCCGTTGACAGATGTCAATTGTTCTATAGTCAGGGTTGGGAATTAAAAGTAGGTCGATAGACATTCAACAACTCCTTTGTCCGTTGTCATGCCTACAAAAATGGCAATCGAAATGAATGAAGTCCTGTTTCACTCTCGTAAAGACCAATGCATTGTTCCATTTGAATTAAAAAAAAAAAAATTTAACGAGTACCTATAAGTATAGTTTGGCAAGTTTATCTGAAGCTATACGGGATCGGTAAGAGGTAAGGAAAAACATGGCGCCTATCTGTCAAACGTACAAATGGCGTACGGTACCTATTTTACCAAGTAAAACTGAAAATACAAAGGTATAACGCCACTGGATAAATCAATATCAGTCAACTGACGAAGTGAGAGGAAAGATCTCACGCACGCGCTTGCCAATAAGAAGTTAGCTGGTCGATACAAATATCTGTAATTCGAGGGTGTGGTCATTATGGTTTTCGTACAACGCTGCCAGAGCTTCAAAAAGCCCATAACATATTTGGAAAAGTGTTCATCTTTAAATATCCATAAATTTAAAAAAATAATGTTAATAGAATAAATCCAAGGAAACAAGTACATCATAAAATTAACGTTTAATCATATTTTTCATATTGTTGATAATAAGAAGACCCTTTTCTAATTATTATCACTACATAGTAAGCACTTCAGTTTTTTCATAGTTAAATGTGGCAATGTCGAATGTTTTCGACTGCATTCCTTTCACGGTTTCATATAAACTTGCCAAAGTATATATGTTGTTTAATAATATTTAATACTCGCCAGATTCAAATTTTTACTATAAAACTTTTATTGACAATTATTGACAGACATATATAAATTATATCAAAGTCTATATATTCCCAATAAGTCCGGTCATTCTTGTTTTGAAAAATATTGGCAATTTATATAAATTATATTATTGCTAAGTAACTTTTGAGAAATTTTGTTTTAACCGAGGAATGGAATGAAAAAAATCATAAACATAGACTTCAATAACGTATATCCGAGCGTATATCTGATAATACTTAATAACTAATACAGAATGATCAGCGAATGAACATTTGTGTTGATATAATCATTATAAAAGAAATAACACAGTTTAACATCTAGGTACTTGGGACAAAACGAATACAAATGAACAATTATTTAGGTCAAGTCCATTTGGAGTGTACTCTGTAGCGTTGTATTGAATAAATAAATAAAAATAATGAAATATCAACAAACAAATAAGTATTATGTACATTCTTAAAAATTAATAAATACTTGAATAGTTATAAATTTTTTCAAGATTTTCAATTTAGGATGTTCTTTATTCTTTCTAAAGGTCCTTAGTGAGGAATTTGCAAATTTCAGAGTATAATAGATTCGCACCCTTGTATATAAGGACAGCAGGTATTCCCATGGGAAGTTTGGGCAAGGATGCGAAAATGTGATTGTAGACAACTTGGTCTTCAAGTTCATTCCTATTCCTACATCATCCTGCACACATAAATCATTGAAATTTTCAGTGAATATATTTTCTAAAGAAATCAGATATTCACTGAAAATTTTTGGAGGAACTGTCAATCCTCCAAACCGTCCCTGCTTACTACCTTCATAGACTTTTTTTTTCGCAGAATGATGTGGATTGGTCACAGCCGTCCTTATTGCAAAAGTTTAGGCAAATATCGCATTTGTGTTTAACAAAACACTTTTGCAAAAAATATCCACCCACATACAGCAGATAACGTTCGCACAAATTAAAATTCAAGATCACTTTCTTTGGCGCACCCGATACAACGCTCTGCTACACCACCGTGTAAGTCAAACAGAACTGAAAGATAAATAAATTCCACATCAAATGTGGGTTTTGATGGTGAGACGGTGGGTGTCGGCAGGAGGGGGATTTTCGAGTCGTCGAGAGAGTGGTCGGACTTATTGAAATATATAGACTTTGATTATATATTTCATAACATTAACATACTTTGATGACGAATATAAAGTTGAAAGTTACACTTATTCAAATCTCGTACACATACTTGCTGATTGATGGAGTTGGAGACTTGTGCTCCTGTAATATCAAGAAATAGTCGTTTTTATATCACTTATAGAATCAAATAGTAACCCTTTCAAATTATTATCAATGTTGTAATTACAACAGTATCACAATCACATTGAAAGGAATTAGGTAGGAGAAAAGGAAGTAGCAGACAAACAAAATGCTTAACTGGGCCAATGACAACTCATTGCCATGGATGTCCAAGCTGTCAACTGGTACCACAGATTGAAGCAAGCACAAGAGGCATGTTATTTCATTCACCGGTAGATCCACCAATCGATCAGCTGCGTTATTATATTCATTGGTGGATTGTGGATTGAAGAAATGACGCGTTCATATATTACTGTTGCATCAACGAAAATTGTGAATCACTCCACCGTTGTATCGGGGTGGTGGAAGAATTTGGTGGTTTACAAAATGACAGCCTAACCTCAAAAAACTAAGATTCTTTGAAGCGGTCAAAGAAATGGACGAATTAATAGAAATTAATTTAAATAAGGTGACAAGGTATTGACGGCGCTCTATTAAAAGCGTCAGGAATTGAAAAAATTCAAGTGGAACTATCAGATGAGCTGCTACTCCAATATATAGAGGCTAAAATAAATACAACACTTTTTAAAGTATTTTCATTCATATTGTAAATTTTTGCTAATGAGAACAATCAACTTAGAAATAGATTGTCAGTGGTCAAATGATTTGAACAACAGCAACTGAGTTTTTTCAAGTGCTACTGATGACTCTAACATGTCGTTGCAGCGGAGACTGACGTCATTCAACCAATGGTGAATAAATGATGTGAAAAAAACGTGCCTATTATGCCATAAAACTGAAATTTGTTGTCACAACAAGATAATTTAACAGAACTCATTCGAAGCCAATGGCCAAGCGGAGACATAAGCGAAATTTCTAGTTGATTATATGGAAATGCATTGCGCATCATATTTCTGAAAAATATGAAAAAGTTATCATCCAAAAATTTCTTGAGCAGGGTCACATCCAAATGGAGTGTAACTCGGTTCATAGTACCATCGAAAATGCTCTTGAAGGGAAAAAGAGAATATTACCAATGAGGCACGGCTTAAGAATTCATAGAACATAGCCTCCGATTTTTCTCAATTATGGCGATAAAAATGAAATAAAAAGTATGAAAAGTGAATGGATCAATTTTCAAGATTTTTTTTTATTCTGTTATTTAACATCGGTCTATTTCTTATTTGACCAGCTGCAGCAAATTGAAACTGTTATACCAACGGATTGTTGGTCTTCCTATGAACTTCTGCCCTACAAATGGTTATAAGGCTAAGTGGAGCTCTGCCTATTGGAAAACCGTGCATTGCGTACATATTTTTCAAGAATAAATAATGTTACTTTTTTATTTTTGGTGGGAACAAAGTACGTCGATAATGGAGAACTATTCAGTTCGTAGGTCAAAGTCTGGAATAAAACATGATTTTATGTTCCCTGAAAAATCAACACCTCGTGCGAGGTACTGCCTGTAAGCTCTCGATATGAAATTGTTATTTTTTGTTGCTGATTCGGAAAAATTATTGGGCAATGAAAATGTCTATCGATCAATAAAAAAAAGATTCTGCACATGGGTGGTTCTTGAGGACTGTAATTCTCACATACCACTATTAAAGTTGGCGGTGCATTTCCACATGATTCCGAGGTGGAAAGCTGCACTGCTGGAATATTATGTTTCAGTAATTCACTGAGTGTGAAATAATGTCTCGTTCAGTACCAATCCTACAAGGAAATCCCTATTTTGGTTGGACGCATTTTGAAGACAATAAAATACAATGAAAAGTACCACACAACGGTTGATGGGATATAATCTATAGAATTTATTGGGGTGTCAACAAACTAGGTTAGTTGAAAATTTTGAATAAAGCATAACTTGGGTTCAGTTCAACGGTGTGATAGTACTTTTCTCCAAAAGCTGAATTGATAAAATTCCTACACGTCTTCTTAAATCAATTATGCCCAATTCCACCAACCATTTCTCAATCTCTTGGGTATTTTTTAGCGCTTGGTGAAAAGTAAATTGCACTCAGGAATTCCTAAGACCGACTTAGTTGTCACCCAACTCGGGAAATGTGTCGTGAAATCAGGCATTAGTAACCCCTACTTACGTTCTGTACAAAATATTCCATCCCATCCTTCGTGGCAAATGCACTCAAAGCTAACATTGCAATAGCCATGCTGACATCCTGGTAATGTAATACATTTATTACAATTGTCGCCATAATATCCCAGTTTGCAAATACATTCTCCAGGTCTATTACAATAACCCTGTATAGGATCACATCCAGATCGACACTTAGGAACGTCGCAGAGGTCTCCAGCCCATCCAGGTAAACATTTAACTTCCCCATCGTCGGTACATACATAATGTGAGTTTCTAGAAGATGGAACCTCGCAAGCCTGTGAAAGTTTGAATATAAAATAGTATCAATCTATCAACAATACATTGGAACAATTTGCTTGTAAAGTTATTTTTTGAAACTAATCTACTGCTCAGCTGCCCGCTAACTGATTAGCTCGTTACAGAAAACTGACGCAATATAGCGAGAGCTGATCTAGTATATATTGTAATAAAACGAAATATGTTGATTCATAGTTCCAAATGCCCATTTATTGAATAATATGGGAAAATACGACAAAAGCGTGGTAACGTGATCAATGATTTTTCAAATTTTTGTATGGGTCGTTGAATGTCTCTTTCAAGAAGTTATTTTCAGTATGCTATTGTTTCTACGCATTTTTCAGTTCAGTGAAAAAAATATCAAAAATCAATGAAGTTCCTTACATCTCACTTGTTATGGTATTTTTGTGCGGTTACCAAAAACGGAATATATCTAGAGGAACCGCAAGACCAAATTCGAATGGATGAAATAAGCTATTGCTGGATACATTCTCGGATGATCTTTCGAACGAAGTATTAGACAACCCTAATTCTATCTAAAAATCACCAATTGTGTCCTCATGCCCAAACCGTTAACAGACATTTTACGAAATGCCAGCATTCAAAAATGTCACATTCTAGGTTTGCTAGGGTTATTTTAATACTTCAACCCTAGATTGTCAACGTTGAAAATATATACGTTGATGCCAACAATACGTAAATTTAACGTACATTTCAAATATGTGCGAAAATTGTCTCAAACCTTTTAATTTAGGCAAAAGTAATTAATTATATAACTTTTGCAGCTCATTTTTATTCACAAATAACGAACATTTCCTAAATCCAGCAAGTGTTCAAAATTATTTCCTGGAGAATCCATTCAAGCTGCAAAACGCGTTAAAAGTGTTGTGCTGGCCGTCTAAATCATAGCTGGTGTAGGTAACGCTACGTCATGCGTTCCTTAACCCTATATTGCCAACTATACGTGAAATTTACGCGTTGATAATCACTCTTTATTCGGTAACTTACAACCCACAACAGAAACTCGTGGGCAGCCGAATGTTGAGGTGGTGGGAGATGCACTGCTGGAGCGGCAGAACGAGGATACCAATAGTAGGCTAGTTTTTTGAGAAAAAAAAAAACTGTACGTAAATTTCACGTAGGTTGGCAATCTAGGGTTAAGCACATGAAAAAATCATGTTTCAAGTTATTTTCAAGCGTAAACAGTGATCAAAAGGTCTACAGGAGAAAGAACAATAAAACCAATCGATATTCATAGAGTATGTTAGCTTTCATTTATTATTTTAAGCAATTTAACCACACATAATACACGAGCTCAACCATAAATCCCATTTTTTTACCCATAAGTCGTCACAATTACGTTTATTATTCGAAAATCAATAATCGACTGCTGATCTGCACCAATTTCATTTTTCAATTGGATTCTTCCCATCCCGAGCTCAGCTTGTTGATGTAAGGAGGCATCGAATTAGATGGTTTAGAATTACACAAGTCAAAATATAATATAATAAGTTCCGTCTCTCAATCACATAAGAGTGCAATTCAAAGTATTTTCAGATTCAGTTTCTACTTAACTCAGAATAGGCATAAAATATAGAATAAATGGGTTGTTTTTCAGGGCAAATGATTGTCAGAGATTTTGAATGGTTTTTGACGCTCAAGCTTGAATACTACCGGACCCACTGTGACATAAGCAGTGATGGTTCACAAGCTACAGAGCATGGTAAGACCTAGTGTTACACAATACCGTTGTATGCTTATGTTTGACTAGAGTGGCTATTGATTAGATCTTATTTTATATCCAATTCAGTTAGTAGCTGCCCCTTGCATCACTCAAAATAAATACCTTCCAAAGTGTCCGATTGTGCATGGAGTTGCTGAAGTTGAACAATATTCGTATGCTGATGTTTGAAGACAACCAGTAAACAATTTAATGAAAGGTTCTATTAGCATGTGGGAAGAAGTGCTGAATAGGTAAAACGCAACGGAATGGTCCAGCGGAGTATATTGATAATGATATAACACGAGACGACGTCATAATGGGAAATACAAATAGCTTTAAAGCGTTTAGAGTAGCATAATCAGTTCGTGAGTAATGGTCCAAAGTGGAATGGGAGATTCTTGGCCTGAGAATATCACAATCTGACGCAACTTCCTTCAATGAAATATTGATGATAAAAAAGATACAGGGTGGCAAAGTTGGATTGTGAAAAATGCTTTTTCTCAGTAAATTGAAAGATTATAGATATACAAACGTCAAAATTTAATGATAGGGGTTTTAAGGCCTGACAAATTATAATATGTTATCCATTCCGATGTATTTCCCAGAGGGCGCCACAAAAGCTATGCTATTGGTGTAACTGTGCGATTGACTCATTTATCGTTAACGGTGTCCTTCTATTTCTTGGGAAATATTTATAGACTATGAGCCCATGGGGTGGAAAGTGTCGCGATTCGAAACAGCAGCAAACCCATTCAGAACGATAGTTTATCATGCCACCATCGGTTCCACCACTATGGCGTACATTTTCTCTTGTGCAGAAAAGCGCAGTGGAAAACTGAACATTTTATTTTTCACCCCCTGAAACCGTGATATGAAACTGTACGACGTTTGTTACTTTTGATAGTAGAATCATAGGAGATCGGTCCAGACTCTATGACATTCAAAAATAATCGTTCGGAACATCTAGGAAAATTGTTGAAAACTCTAATTTTTCACCCCCTAAAAATGTGATTTGAAACCGTACGCCGTTTGTTATATTTGATATTAGAACTGTAACGTTTATTCTAATTTATATTTACAATTAATTTATATGTACAGATTTATATTCAAATACAGTCCTCATTTAATAATTTATATATCACACTAACTAATTTATATGAGAGTCACTTAATAAACACTTTATCGAGGCGCGATTGCTTTCTTTCAGTATCGACACTAACTGACTAACTAACCCCGCTGCGATGCTCGTCGCCTATTTATACTCGCACGTATGTATTTCTAGAAACCTCTCGAACTCGAAGTTTTGGTGGATGCGCCGGGTTTTTCCAGATGTTACGTATTCCAGATCATTCTTGAAAATACGGCGGAGGAGCCATAGTCGTATCATATGGGAATTTCACTGGGGGCACTAATTGAGCACATTAATGCAGCAGCTCGCGTAACATTGCCCCCTCCTTAAGAGACAGTTCCTCCTGGAACTAACTAGGAAACGGAAACGAGATGACTGTATCGGCAACTGGTTCCCTTGTTACATTTTCCAGTTGCATGGAAGTAACATGCCACCGTCTTCTCTGTTGGCTGTGTCTCCCGTGCTTGGCCGCAGACTAGTACCTGCACTTCGGTGTCTCGGAAGATTACTTCTACCATGTTACGGATTATTCGCCAATCTAAATGCCTACATTCAATCTTGAGCATGGCTAGCCTATGCACGTCCAATTCAAGCACATGCTCCCTCAAGCTTCGTAATGCTTCCCAGACATCCTCGTACGTTGGTCTTTCGTCGAAGGTGTTTCTCGTCACTAGGTGGAAATTGTAGCGGGAGCCATCTTGCAGCTTCAGAGCTTTACCTGGTACTGGTAACTGATTTTGCAAACGTCGGGCGCCACTTTTCTTTATGAACAGAGATGCCAGTCCGCGTGCATCGGTTACGCTGGCAGGGATGTTTATTGCCAGTGAGTATTCCTCTGGAACGGTAAGCATGTCTTGTCGTCTCTGAGTGGTGACGCCGAATCTTGCTTTTCCGGTACCACCATAAGCACCCATGAACTCTACAAAAACAGGATCGGCTACTTCCTGAAGCTGGTTTACTTCCTCATCGTGGTCACCCTCGAATGGCGCTAATCGGTTACGGTGTACCACCTTTGGCTTTCCGTTTGGGATCTTGCTGATACGATAGATGACATCGTTGAATCGTTTCTACACGAGGTACGGACCGTCCCAAGCTTTCTGCAACTTTGGAGAAAAACCCTTTTGTCTTCTTGGGTTATGCAGCCAGACTTTGTCTCCTTCGTGGAAACCTCCTTCTGTAGCTTGCGTATCGTACCTTTTCTTCATCCTATCGCTAGCGATCTGGAGATTCGATCGAACCAGCTCGTGTACGTCGTCCATTCTTTTTCTCAGCTGGGTAACGTAATCTTCGCCAGCTATGTCTTCTCCGGGTCGGCATCCAAATTCAAGGTCGCAGGGTAATCTCATTTCGCGTCCGAACAGAACTTTCGCTGGTGTTTGGCCGGTAGACTCATTGATGGCGGATCTGTAGGCCATCGCAAATAGCGAGAGATATTGGTCCCAATCTCGCTGATGGTTAGATACTACTTTAGACAGGTATTCAGCAAGAGTTCTGTTCATTCGCTCTACCATTCCGTCCGACTGTGGATGCAAAGCTGTAGTTCTCGTTTTCTTCATGCCGAGCTTTTCACAAACTCCCTGGAACAGCTGGCTTTCGAAGTTTCTGCCCTGGTCGCTGTGTATTTCCAGGGGCACTCCATATCGGCGAATGAACTCATTCAAAAGCACGTCGGCAACAGTTGCGGCTTCTTGGTTTGGAATGGCATACGCTTCTACCCATTTTGTGAAATAATCCATCACCACCAAAATGTACCTGCTGCCATTTGCTGTCGGTGGAAACGGTCCGGCAATGTCCAGGGCAATGCGTTCAAAAGGGCTTCCGACATTGTATTGCTTCATAGGAGCCTTTCTTCTTCCTTGTGGTCCATTGGTCATAGCACAGGTAGTGCACTTCTTACACCAGTCCTTCACATCTTCGGAACTGTGCATCCAATAAAACCGTTCTAGCACTTTCTGGAGGGTCTTCTTCACACCTAGATGTCCTCCTGACGGACTGTCGTGTAATTTCCGCAGTACTGCTGCTACCCTTGTTCTTGGAATCACCAACTGTCTTCTACTTTCGGAACCTTCATCGTTCTCGATTACTCGCTGTAGCAAACCGTTTTCCAGAACCAGCAAGTCCCACTGGGCCCAATACGATTTCATCGTTGGCGAGTACCTTGCAATCTCCTGCCAAGTAGGTCGACAGTTTTCCTTTTTCCAATGTCGGATTTTCTTCAAGTCGGGATCGTTCTCTTGTTCCTCTTCCAACTTTTCCGGTGTCCATTCGTCGCTGGTCACCGTGGTTCTTCGAATGGCAGCTTCCTTAGCTTCTGTCTTGGTGCAGTGAGAGCACTCTGCTGGGCATGGTCTTCTAGA
The DNA here is from genome assembly GCA_910591685.1 of Galerucella tenella. Lineage (NCBI taxonomy): Eukaryota > Metazoa > Arthropoda > Insecta > Coleoptera > Chrysomelidae > Galerucella > Galerucella tenella. The sequence continues at coordinate 3,064 of CAJUYH010008185.1, read as the reverse complement.
GAGTGAGTCTGCATTTCTGTGGCTTATTCCGGCTCTATGCTCAATGGTGAAATTATATCCTTGGAGCCGCTCGATCCATCTGGCGATTTCACCTTCAGGGTTCTTAAATTACATAAGCCACTTAAGTGTTGCATGATCGGCTCTAATCACAAATTTCTTCCCATACAGATACTGATAGAAGTGCTCCACGGACTTCACTACTGCTAGGAGCTCTCTTCTTGTGACGCAGTAATTTTGTTCTGGTTTGGAAAGAACTTTACTAAAATATCCCAGAATTTTCTCTTGTCCTCCTTGAACCTGTGATAGCACTCCTCCAATTCCAACATTGCTAGCATCAGTATCTAGTATAAATTCTCCTTCTGGTAGTGTAAGAAGTACCAAGGGTGGAATTATGGAAAACATCACCCTGTATAACAAATTTCAAGTATATTCAAAACAAAATTAACTTCATCAAAATATAATTTGAATTCAAGTAGCGTAGCATATTTCAATCAGACTAAACAATGCTGACAACGCACAGTGACACACTTACAAAGTAAACCAAAAGGTACCCAGTTTCGAAAACACGAGTTCGCTGATGTAGCAAAGCGATCGTGGGTTACAAAGTACACGTGTGTCCAATAAGAATGCAAGGAAGGAAAAAGTGGTGAAAAGCTGACTGGGCAAAAATTGCCCAAAGCTGGACGAGACAGAAAAAAGACAAGTTAGTTGGGTCCCGAACACGGTTGCGAGCGGTTGCCCCATAGAGTTCGCGGTTAGCGGTCATCTGGAAAAATCCAGAGTTATATTTTGACTTGTAAGACAAAAGTAGTGCGGAGTTCAAAATAAGTTTCGTTGCGACACTTGAAGGTTTTTTTTTAAAGAGAGCGTCTACTGTAAGCGCTTAAAGAGTAATTCGGTAAAGAGGGTAGCGAACGGCCAAATAAGATTTGCTAGAGGCAAATAGGTACGATAAAAAGTCTACCCCGTCCGATACGTGTGTTGGTGTCAACGAATAAGCCGGATAAGAAGTCTTCAGCATCATTGAAGAGCGCCCTACCTGCACATTGGTGAGTCTGCTTGAATCTTGTACTAACTGTGAAACAAATATTTTTGCAGTTTGGTTAGCCCGTATTCTATTGCCACCTCATGCACATATTGTTTTTTATATTTTATTCTGGAATTTTATATTTATTTGATATTTACTGTTATAAGGGATTCAGTCGAAATCCTCAAAACTGAGGGGTGAGGAGCATTTAGCCCACACCGAAAGGTTTGCGAATAGAAAGTTCATTTAACAATATAAGCTATTAAGTTTTTATATATAATCTATAATACGTTTCTCGCCCATTTACAATTAACTGAATTCATTATCATAATAATATTCTTTTTATAATAATATATATTACCAGTATTTGATTATTATTATTTTCATTATCTAGTTTCTATTAAGTATTTAATATTATATTTCATGATTTACTCTCTATTTTTTGGTTTTCTTTTTTATAATAAACCCATTTAAATTCGATAACGTTTAGTTTGCTTTCATGCATAATTAGTAATACCTTATCCTGAACCTTGTACCAGACGTAACCCTACACACAAAGACCTCTCATTATCAACAACAACTGATAGCAGCGGAGGCCGGATCTATCCTTTCGGACTTTTCTTACAGGAGTCGTTGATTCCTGTTTCCCACGTACTCGTGGGTGGTGACAGCCAGCTACGCTGCCGTTTTGTTATTTTCAGGGACCATATACATATTGGTTTTACAGGATATTACATTGGTGACCTTTACTTTCTTTCCTTGGTTATTACAGTAGTGGATAGCCGAGTATAGGTGCAGTAGTCAAGTGATTTTTCAAGGTTTCGAACGAAGTTTGACAGTCTTCGTCCCAGCGAAACTCCCTTGCTTCCTCTGTAAGTCGTGTCAAGGGTTTAGCGATATCTGCAAACTTCTTTATAAATCGCCTGTAGTATGTACAGAGTCCAAGGAAGCTTCTAACTTGGTGCTTGTCGGTGGGTCTTGGCCACTTTCGTACGGTAGCAGCTTTTTCTTCGTCTACAGCTACACCATCCTTGCTGACTACATGGCGTAGATAATTGACTTTGTTTTGAAATAGTTGACATTTCTTGGGGTTGAGCATGAGTTGGGCAGCTTGCAACCTTTTGAAGACACCTTCCAAATTCTTTCGATGTTCTTCGAATGTCCTTCCCAAGAATATGATGTCATCAAGGTACACTAAGCATGTCTTCCAGGACAACCCTCGCAATACATTTTCCATCAGTCTTCCAACGTTGCGGGCGCATTGCACAGCCCAAATGGCATAACGGTGAAATGCCATAGTCCAGATCCGGTGGTAAACGCTGTCTTTTCTTTATCGTTTGGATCCATTTCTACCTGCCAATATCCAGACTTCAGGTCCAAGGTAGAAAACAATTTGCTACCGGCCAGCGTATCCAGAGTATCGTCGATTCTCGGTAGAGGATAGCTATCTTTCTTTGTAACATTGTTCAATTGCCGGTAGTCCACGCAAAACCTTGTGGTTCCATCCTTCTTCTTCACCAGAATTACCGGAGAGACCCAAGGGCTGGTAGAAGGTTCTATTACCTTGTCCTCTTTCATCTCGCGAACAATTCTCTCCGCTTCCTCTCTTTTGGCCTGTGGTAGCCGTCGAGCCGATTGTCTTATCGGTTTAGCGTCGCCGGTGACAATTTTGTGTTTGACAGCAGATGTTCTTCCTGTCTTTCCTCCTTTTGGTACAAAAAGAGATCGGTATTGTAGCAAGAGTTCCCTGATTTTTTTCTTCTCTTGCAGGCTAAGGGATTGTCCAGCCACTGCTATCATTTGTTCAAATTTATTGTTGGTATCATTGGAAGTTGTTGTTTGATGAATTATTGACGTCACTGGTACGCAAGTTCCAATGTTGGTCTTCTTCTTTATAGTTATGGGATGGTCATTTACATTTATAATGCGTACAGGTATTTCTTCGGCAGCCATGACTAACCCTTTTCCTATCAGGATTCCTCGACCAACCTCCATCATGACCGGTGTTCCTTCTTCGACGGTTCCTTGTAGCCTTGC